>JANJGN010001824.1:0-105494 GCA_026770705.1 Isurus oxyrinchus | reverse complement strand
CGGACGGTCAGGGCTGAGGGAGAGCTGCACTGTCGGAGGGTCAGTACTGAGGGAGAGCCGCACTGTCGGAGGGACAGTACTGAGGGAGAGCCGCACTGTCGGAGGGTCAGTACCGAGGGAGAGCTGCACTGTCGGAGGGTCAGTACTGAGGGAGAGCCGCACTGTCGGAGGGGTCAGTACTGAGGGAGAGCCACACTGTCGGAGGGTCAGTACCGAGGGAGCCCAGCACTGTCGGAGGGTCAGTGCCGAGGGAGCGCCGCACTGTCGGACGGTCAGGGCTGAGGGAGAGCCGCACTGTCGGAGGGTCAGTGCTGAGGGAGCGCCGCACTGTCGGATGGTCAGTGCTGAGGGAGAACCGCACTGTCGGAGGGTCAGTACTGAGGGAGAGCCGCACTGTCAGAGGGTCAGTACTGAGGGAGAGCCGCACTGTCGGAGGGTCAGTGCTGAGGGAGCGCCGCACTGTCGGAGGGTCAGTGCTGAGGGAGCGCCGCATGTCGGATGGTCAGTGCTGAGGGAGAGCCGCACTGTCGGAGGATCAGTGCTGAGGGAGCGCCGCAGGGTCGGAGGGTCAGTGCTGAGGGAGAGTAGGACTGTAGGAGGGTCAGTGCTGAGTGAGAGCCGCACTGTCGGAGGGTCAGGTGCTGAGGGAGAGCCACACTCTTCGAGGGTCAGTGCTGAGGGAGAGCCACACTGTCGGAGGGTCAGTGCTGAGTGAGAGCCGCACTGTCGGAGGGTCAGTGCTGAGGGAGAGCCGCACTGTCGGATGGTCAGTGCTGAGGGAGAACCGCACTGTCGGAGGGTCAGTGCTGAGGGAGCGCCGCACTGTCGGATGGTCAGTGCTGAGGGAGAGCCGCACTGTCGGAGGATCAGTGCTGAGGGAGCGCCGCACTGTCGGAGGGTCAGTGCTGAGGGAGAGTAGGACTGTAGGAGGGTCAGTGCTGAGTGAGAGCCGCACTGTCGGAGGGTCAGTGCTGAGGGAGAGCCACACTCTTCGAGGGTCAGTGCTGAGGGAGAGCCACACTGTCGGAGGGTCAGTGCTGAGTGAGAGCCGCACTGTCGGAGGGTCAGTGTTGAGGGAGAGCCGCACTGTCGGAGGGTCAGTGCTGAGGGAGAGCCGCACTGTCGGAGGGTCAGTGCCGAGGGAGAGCCGCACTGTCGGAGGGTCAGTGCTGAGGGAGAGCCGCACTGTCGGTGGGTCAGTACTGAGGGAGAGCCGCACTGTAGGAGGGTCAGTGCTGAGGTAGTGCCGCACTGTCGGACGTTCAGTACTGAGGGAGAGCCGCACGGTCGGAGGGTCAGTACTGAGGCAGAGCCGCACTGTCGGACGTTCAGTACTGAGGGAGAGCCGCACTGTCGGAGGGTCAGTGCTGACGGAGAGCCGCACTGTCGGAGGGTCAGTGCTGAGGGAGAGCCGCAATGTCGGAGGGTCAGTACCGAGGGAGCCCAGCACTGTCGGAGGGTCAGTGCTGAGGGAGCGCCGCACTGTCAGATGGTCAGTGCTGAGGGGAGAGCCGCACTGTCCGGAGGGTCAGTGCTGAGGGAGAGCCGCACTGTCGGAGGGTCAGTGCTGAGGGAGAGCCGCACTGTCGGAGGGTCAGTGCTGAGGGAGAGCCGCACTGTCGGAGGGTCAGTGCTGAGGGAGCGCCGCACTGTCGGAGGGTCAGTGCTGAGGGAGAGCTGCACTGTCGGAGGGTCAGTACTGAGGGAGAGCCGCACTGTCGGAGGGACAGTACTGAGGGGAGAGCCGCACTGTCGGAGGGTCAGTACCGAGGGAGAGCTGCACTGTCGGAGGGTCAGTACTGAGGGAGAGCCGCACTGTCGGAGGGTCAGTACTGAGGGAGAGCCACACTGTCGGAGGGTCAGTACCGAGGAGCCCAGCACTGTCGGAGGGTCAGTGCCGAGGGAGCGCCGCACTGTCGGACGGTCAGGGCTGAGGGAGAGCCGCACTGTCGGAGGGTCAGTGCTGAGGGAGCGCCGCACTGTCGGATGGTCAGTGCTGAGGGAGAACCGCACTGTCGGAGGGTCAGTACTGAGGAGAGCCGCACTGTCAGAGGGTCAGTACTGAGGGAGAGCCGCACTGTCGGAGGGTCAGTGCTGAGGGAGCGCCGCACTGTCGGAGGGTCAGTGCTGAGGGAGCGCCGCACTGTCGGATGGTCAGTGCTGAGGGAGAGCCGCACTGTCGGAGGATCAGTGCTGAGGGAGCGCCGCAGGGGTCGGAGGGTCAGTGCTGAGGGAGAGTAGGACAGTAGGAGGGTCAGTGCTGAGTGAGAGCCGCACTGTCGGAGGGTCAGTGCTGAGGGGAGAGCCACACTCTTCGAGGGTCAGTGCTGAGGGAGAGCCACACTGTCGGAGGGTCAGTGCTGAGTGAGAGCCGCACTGTCGGAGGGTCAGTGTTGAGGGAGAGCCGCACTGTCGGAGGGTCAGTGCTGAGGGAGAGCCGCACTGTCGGAGGGTCAGTGCCGAGGGAGAGCCCCACTGTCGGAGGGTCAGTGCTGAGGGAGAGCCGCACTGTCGGTGGGTCAGTACTGAGGGAGAGCCGCACTGTAGGAGGGTCAGTGCTGAGGTAGTGCCGCACTGTCGGACGTTCAGTACTGAGGGAGAGCCGCACGGTCGGAGGGTCAGTACTGAGGGAGAGCCGCACTGTCGGACGTTCAGTACTGAGGGAGAGCCGCACTGTCGGAGGGTCAGTGCTGACGGAGAGCCGCACTGTCGGAGGGTCAGTGCTGAGGGAGAGCCGCTATGTCGGAGGGTCAGTACTGAGGGAGAGCCGCACTGTCGGAGGGTCAGTTCTGAGGGAGCGCCGCACTGTCGGAGGGTCAGTGCTGAGGGAGAGCCGCACTGTCGGAGGGTCAGTGCTGAGGGAGAGCCGCACTGTCGGAGGGTCAGTGCTGAGGGAGAGCCGCACTGTCGGAGGGTCAGTACTGAGGGAGCGCCGCACTGTCGGAGGGTCAGTGCTGAGGGAGAGCTGCACTGTCGGAGAGTCAGTACTGAGAGAGCGCAGCACTGTCGGAGGGTCAGTGCTGAGGGAGAGCCGCTCTGTCGGAGGGTCAGTACTGAGGAAGAGCCGCACTGTCGGAGGGTCAGTACTGAGAGAGAGCCGCAATGTCGGAGGGTCAGTGCTGAGGGAGAGTAGTGCTGTTGGAGGGTAGTACTGAGGGAGCGCCGCACTGTCGGAGGGTCAGTACTGAGGGAGAGCCGCACTGTCGGAGGGTCAGTGCTGAGGGAGAGCCGCACTGTGGGAGGGTCAGTGCTGAGGGAGCGCCGCACTGTCGGAGGGTCAGTGCTGAGGGAGAGCCGCACTGTCGGACGGTCAGTGCCGAGGGAGAGCCGCACTGTCGGAGTATCAGTACAGAGGGAGAGCCACACTGTAGGAGGGTCAGTACTGAGGGAGAGCCGCACTGTCGGAGGGTCAGTGCTGAGTGAGAGCCGCACTGTCGGAGGGTCAGTACTGAGGGAGAGCCGCACTGTCAGAGGGTCAGTGCTGAGGGAGAGCCGCACCTTCGGAGGGTCAGTACTGAGAGAAAGCCGCAATGTCGGAGGGTCAGTACTGAGGAGAGAGCCGCACTGTCGGAGGGTCAGTGCTGAGGGACAGCCGCACTGTCAGAGGGTCAGTGCTGAGGGAGAGCCGCACTGTCGGAGGGTCAGTACTGAGGGGAGAGCCGCAATGTCGGAGGGTCAGTACTGAGGGAGAGCCGCACTGTCGGAGGGTCAGTGCTGAGGGAGAGCCGCACCGTCGGAGGGTCAGTACTGAGAGAGAGCCGCACTGTCGGAGGGTCAGTACTGAGGGAGCGCCGCACTGTCGGAGTGTCAGTGCTGAGGGAGAGCCGCACTGTCGGAGGGTCAGTACTGAGGGAGAGCCGCACTGTCCGTCGTTCAGTTCTGAGGGAGAGCCGCACTGTCGGAGGTTCAGTGCCGAGGGAGAGCCGCACTGTCGGAGGATCAGTACTGAGGGAGAGCCGCACCTGTTGGAGGGTCAGTACTGAGGGAGAGCCGCACTGTTGAGGGTCATACTGAGGGAGAGCCACACTGTAGGAGGGTCAGTACTGAGGGAGAGCCGCACTGTCGGACGATCAGTACCGAGGGAGAGCTGAGACGGTCGGAGGGTCACTACTGAGGGAGAGCCGAACTGCCAGAGGGTCAGTGCTGAGGGAGTGCCGCACTGTCGGAGGGTCAGTGCTGAGGGAGAGCCGCACTGTCGGAGGGTCAGTGCTGAGGGAGCGCAACACTGTCAGAGGGTCAGTACTGAGGGAGAGCCGCAATGTCGGAGGGTCAGTGCTGAGGGAGAGCCGCACTGTCGGAGGGTCAGTACTGAGGGAGAGCCGCGCTGTGGGAGGGACAGTGCTGAGGGAGAGCCGCACTGTCGGAGGGTCAGTACTGAGGGAGAGCCGCACTGTCGGTGGGTCAGTACTGAGGGAGAGCCACACTGTCGGACGTTCAGTGCTGAGGGAGAGCTGCACTGTCGGAGGGTCAGTGCTGAGGGAGCGCCTCACTGTCGGAGGGTCACTGCTGAGGGAGAGCCGCACTGTCGCAGGATCAGTGCTGAGGGAACGCCGCACTGTCGGAGGGTCATTTCTGAGGGAGCGCCGCATTGTCGGAAGGTCAGTACTGAGGGAGATCCGCACTGTCAGAGGGTCAGTGCTGAGGGAGAGCCGCACTGTCGGAAGGTCAGTGCTGAGGGAGAGCCACATTGTCGGAGGGTCAGTGCTGAGGGAGAGCCGCACTGTCGGAGGGTCAGTACTGAGGGAGAGCCGCACATTCGGATGGTCAGAGCTGAGGGAGAGCCGGACTGTCGGAGGGTCAGTACTGAGGGAGAGCCGCACTGTGGGAGGGTCACTACTGAGGGAGAGCCGCACTGTCGGAGGGTCAGTGCTGAGGGAGAGCCGCACTGTCGGAGGTGCATTGCTGAGAGAGAGCTGCACTGTCGGAGGGTCAGTACTGAGGGAGAGCTGCACTGTCGGAGGGTCAGGGCTGAGGTGGAGCCGCACTGTCGGAGGGCCAGTGCTGAGGGAGAGCCGCACTGTCGGAGTGTCAGTGCTGAGGGAGAGCTGCACTGTCGGAGGGTCAGTACTGAGGGAGAGCCGCACTGTCGGAGGGTCAGCACTGAGGGAGAGCTGCACTGTCGGACGTTCAGTGCTGAGGGAGAGCCGCACTGTCGTATGGTCAGTACTGAGGGAGAGCCGCACTGTCGGAGGGTCTGTGCTGAGGGAGAGCCGCACTGTCGGAGGGGCAGTATGGAGTTAGTGCCGCACTGTCGGAGGGTCAGTACAGAGGGAGAACCGCACTGTCGGAGGGTCAGTGCTGAGGGAGAGCCGCACTGTGGGATGGTCCGTACTGAGGGAGAGCCGCACTGTCGGGGGGTCAGTGCTGAGGGAGAGCTGCTCTGTCGGAGGGTCAGTGCTGAGGGAGAGCCACACTGTCGGAGGGTCAGTGCTGAGGGAGAGCCGCATTGTGGGATGGTCCGTACTGAGGGAGAGCCGCACTGTCGGAGGGTCAGTGCTGAGGGAGAGCCAAACTGTCGGAGGGTCAGTACTGAGGGAGAGCCGCACTGTCGGAGGGTCAGTGCTGAGGGAGAGCCACACTGTCGGAGGGTCAGTACTGAGGGAGAGCCACACTGTGGGATGGTCAGTACTGAGGGAGAGCCGCACTGTCGGAGGGTCAGTGCTGAGGGAGAGCCGCACTGTCGGAGGGTCAGAGCTGAGGGAGAGCCGCACTGTCGGAGGGTCAGTGCTGAGGGAGAGACGCACTGTCGGAGGGTCAGTACTGAGGAAGAGACGCACTGTCGGAGGGTCAGTACTGAGGGAGCGCCGCACTGTCGGAGGGTCAGTACTGAGGGAGAGCCGCACTGTCGGAGGGTCAGTGCTGAGGGAGATCCACACTGTTGGAGGGTCAGTACAGAGGAAGAGACGCACTGTCGGAGGGTCAGTACTGAGGAAGAGACGCACTGTCGGAGGGTCAGAACTGAGGGAGCGCCGCACTGTCGGAGGGTGATTACTGAGGGAGAGCCGCACTGTCGGAGGGTCAGTGCTGAGGGAGAGCCGCACAGTCGGAGGGTCAGTACTGAGGGAGAGCCGCACTGTCGGAGGGTCAGTGCTGAGGGAGAGCCGCACTGTCGGAGGGTCAGTGCTGAGGGAGAGCCGCACTGTCGGAGGGTCAGTATTAAGGGAGAGCCGCACTGTCAGAGGGTCTATGCTGAGGGAGAACCGCACTGTCGGAGGGTCAGTGCTGAGGGAGAGCCGCACTGTCGGAGGGTCAGTGCTGAGGGAGCGCCGCACTGTCGGAGGGTCAGTGCTGAGGGAGCGCCGCACTGTCGGAGGGTCAGTGCTGAAGGAGAGCCGCACTGTCGGAGGGTCAGTACTGAGGGAGAGCCGCACTGTCGGAGGGTCAGTACTGAGGGAGAGCCGCACTGTCGGAGGGACAGTACTGAGGGAGAGCCGCACTGTCGGAGGGTCAGTACCGAGGGAGAGCTGCACTGTCGGAGGGTCAGTACTGAGGGAGAGCCGCACTGTCGGAGGGTCAGTACTGAGGGAGAGCCACACTGTCGGAGGGTCAGTACCGAGGGAGCCCAGCACTGTCGGAGGGTCAGTGCCGAGGGAGCGCCGCACTGTCGGACGGTCAGGGCTGAGGGAGAGCCGCACTGTCGGAGGGTCAGTGCTGAGGGAGAGCCGCACTGTCGGATGGTCAGTGCTGAGGGAGAACCGCACTGTCGGAGGGTCAGTACTGAGGGAGAGCCGCACTGTCAGAGGGTCAGTACTGAGGGAGAGCCGCACTGTCGGAGGGTCAGTGCTGAGGGAGCGCCGCACTGTCGGAGGGTCAGTGCTGAGCGAGCGCCGCACTGTCGGATGGTCAGTGCTGAGGGAGAGCCGCACTGTCGGAGGATCAGTGCTGAAGGGAGCGCCGCAGGGTCGGAGGGTCAGTGCTGAGGGAGAGTAGGACTGTAGGAGGGTCAGTGCTGAGTGAGAGCCGCACTGTCGGAGGGTCAGTGCTGAGGGAGAGCCACACTCTTCGAGGGTCAGTGCTGAGGGAGAGCCACACTGTCGGAGGGTCAGTGCTGAGTGAGAGCCGCACTGTCGGAGGGTCAGTGTTGAGGGAGAGCCGCACTGTCGGAGGGTCAGTGCTGAGGGAGAGCCGCACTGTCGGAGGGTCAGTGCCGAGGGAGAGCCGCACTGTCGGAGGGTCAGTGCTGAGGGAGAGCCGCACTGTCGGTGGGTCAGTACTGAGGGAGAGCCGCACTGTAGGAGGGTCAGTGCTGAGGTAGTGCCGCACTGTCGGACGTTCAGTACTGAGGGAGAGCCGCACGGTCGGAGGGTCAGTACTGAGGGAGAGCCGCACTGTCGGACGTTCAGTACTGAGGGAGAGCCGCACTGTCGGAGGGTCAGTGCTGACGGAGAGCCGCACTGTCGGAGGGTCAGTGCTGAGGGAGAGCCGCTATGTCGGAGGGTCAGTACTGAGGGAGAGCCGCACTGTCGGAGGGTCAGTTCTGAGGGAGCGCCGCACTGTCGGAGGGTCAGTGCTGAGGGAGAGCCGCACTGTCGGAGGGTCAGTGCTGAGGGAGAGCCGCACTGTCGGAGGGTCAGTGCTGAGGGAGAGCCGCACTGTCGGAGGGTGAGTACTGAGGGAGCGCCGCACTGTCGGAGGGTCAGTGCTGAGGGAGAGCTGCACTGTCGGAGAGTCAGTACTGAGAGAGCGCAGCACTGTCGGAGGGTCAGTGCTGAGGGAGAGCCGCTCTGTCGGAGGGTCAGTACTGAGGAAGAGCCGCACTGTCGGAGTGTCAGTACTGAGAGAGAGCCGCACTGTCGGAGGGTCAGTGCTGAGGGAGAGCAGTGCTGTTGGAGGGTAGTACTGAGGGAGCGCCGCACTGTCGGAGGGTCAGTTCTGAGGGAGAGCCGCACTGTCGGAGGGTCAGTGCTGAGGGAGAGCCGCACTGTGGGAGGGTCAGTGCTGAGGGAGCGCCGCACTGTCGGAGGGTCAGTGCTGAGGGAGAGCCGCACTGTCGGACGGTCAGTGCCGAGGGAGAGCCGCACTGTCGGAGTATCAGTACAGAGGGAGAGCCACACTGTAGGAGGGTCAGTACTGAGGGAGAGCCGCACTGTCGGAGGGTCAGTACTGAGGGAGAGCCGCACTGTCGGAGGGTCAGTGCTGAGGGAGAGTCACACTCTTCGAGGGTCAGTGCTGAGTGAGAGCCGCACTGTCGGAGGGTCAGTGCTGAGGGAGAGCCGCACTGTCAGAGGGTCAGTGCTGAGGGAGAGCCGCACCGTCGGAGGGTCAGTACTGAGAGAAAGCCGCAATGTCGGAGGGTCAGTACTGAGGGAGAGCCGCACTGTCGGAGGGTCAGTGCTGAGGGACAGCCGCACTGTCGGAGGGTCAGTGCTGAGGGAGAGCCGCACTGTCGGAGGGTCAGTACTGAGGGAGAGCCGCAATGTCGGAGGGTCAGTACTGAGGGAGAGCCGCACTGTCGGAGGGTCAGTGCTGAGGGAGAGCCGCACCGTCGGAGGGTCAGTACTGAGAGAGAGCCGCACTGTCGGAGGGTCAGTACTGAGGGAGCGCCGCACTGTCGGAGTGTCAGTGCTGAGGGAGAGCCGCACTGTCGGAGGGTCAGTACTGAGGGAGAGCCGCACTGTCCGTCGTTCAGTTCTGAGGGAGAGCCGCACTGTCGGAGGTTCAGTGCCGAGGGAGAGCCGCACTGTCGGAGGATCAGTACTGAGGGAGAGCCGCACTGTTGGAGGGTCAGTACTGAGGGAGAGCCGCACTGTTGGAGGGTCATTACTGAGGGAGAGCCACTCTGTAGGAGGGTCAGTACTGAGGGAGAGCCGCACTGTCGGACGATCAGTACCGAGGGAGAGCTGAACGGTCGGAGGGTCACTACTGAGGGAGAGCCGAACTGCCAGAGGGTCAGTGCTGAGGGAGTGCCGCACTGTCAGAGGGTCAGTGCTGAGGGAGAGCCGCACTGTCGGAGGGTCAGTGCTGAGGGAGCGCAACACTGTCAGAGGGTCAGTACTGAGGGAGAGCCGCAATGTCGGAGGGTCAGTGCTGAGGGAGAGCCGCACCGTCGGAGGGTCAGTACTGAGGGAGAGCCGCGCTGTGGGAGGGACAGTGCTGAGGGAGAGCCGCACTGTCAGAGGGTCAGTACTGAGGGAGAGCCGCACTGTCGGAGGGTCAGTGCTGAGGGAGCGCCGCACTGTCGGAGGGTCAGTGCTGAGGGAGCGCCGCACTGTCGGATGGTCAGTGCTGAGGGAGAGCCGCACTGTCGGAGGATCAGTGCTGAGGGAGCGCCGCAGGATCGGAGGGTCAGTGCTGAGGGAGAGTAGGACTGTAGGAGGGTCAGTGCTGAGTGAGAGCCGCACTGTCGGAGGGTCAGTGCTGAGGGAGAGCCACACTCTTCGAGGGTCAGTGCTGAGGGAGAGCCACACTGTCGGAGGGTCAGTGCTGAGTGAGAGCCTCACTGTCGGAGGGTCAGTGTTGAGGGAGAGCCGCACTGTCGGAGGGTCAGTGCTGAGGGAGAGCCGCACTGTCGGAGGGTCAGTGCCGAGGGAGAGCCGCACTGTCGGAGGGTCAGTGCTGAGGGAGAGCCGCACTGTCGGTGGGTCAGTACTGAGGGAGAGCCGCACTGTAGGAGGGTCAGGGCTGAGGTAGTGCCGCACTGTCGGACGTTCAGTACTGAGGGAGAGCCGCACGGTCGGAGGGTCAGTACTGAGGGAGAGCCGCACTGTCGGACGTTCAGTACTGAGGGAGAGCCGCACTGTCGGAGGGTCAGTGCTGACGGAGAGCCGCACTGTCGGAGGGTCAGTGCTGAGGGAGAGCCGCAATGTCGGAGGGTCAGTACCGAGGGAGCCCAGCACTGTCGGAGGGTCAGTGCTGAGGGAGCGCCGCACTGTCAGATGGTCAGTGCTGAGGGAGAGCCGCACTGTCGGAGGGTCAGTGCTGAGGGAGAGCCGCACTGTCGGAGGGTCAGTGCTGAGGGAGAGCCGCACTGTCGGAGGGTCAGTGCTGAGGGAGCGCCGCACTGTCGGAGGGTCAGTGCTGAGGGAGAGCTGCACTGTCGGAGGGTCAGTACTGAGGGAGAGCCGCACTGTCGGAGGGACAGTACTGAGGGAGAGCCGCACTGTCGGAGGGTCAGTACCGAGGGAGAGCTGCACTGTCGGAGGGTCAGTACTGAGGGAGAGCCGCACTGTCGGAGGGTCAGTACTGAGGGAGAGCCACACTGTCGGAGGGTCAGTACCGAGGGAGCCCAGCACTGTCGGAGGGTCAGTGCGGAGGGAGCGCCGCACTGTCGGACGGTCAGGGCTGAGGGAGAGCCGCACTGTCGGACGGTCAGTGCTGAGGGAGCGCCGCACTGTCGGATGGTCAGTGCTGAGGGAGAACCGCACTGTCGGAGGGTCAGTACTGAGGGAGAGCCGCACTGTCAGAGGGTCAGTACTGAGGGAGAGCCGCACTGTCGGAGGGTCAGTGCTGAGGGAGCGCCGCACTGTCGGAGGGTCAGTGCTGAGGGAGCGCCGCACTGTCGGAGTATCAGTACAGAGGGAGAGCCACACTGTAGGAGGGTCAGTACTGAGGGAGAGCCGCACTGTCGGAGGGTCAGTACTGAGGGAGAGCCGCACTGTCGGAGGGTCAGTGCTGAGGGAGAGTCACACTCTTCGAGGGTCAGTGCTGAGTGAGAGCCGCACTGTCGGAGGGTCAGTACTGAGGGAGAGCCGCACTGTCAGAGGGTCAGTGCTGAGGGAGAGCCGCACCGTCGGAGGGTCAGTACTGAGAGAAAGCCGCAATGTCGGAGGGTCAGTACTGAGGGAGAGCCGCACTGTCGGAGGGTCAGTGCTGAGGGACAGCCGCACTGTCGGAGGGTCAGTGCTGAGGGAGAGCCGCACTGTCGGAGGGTCAGTACTGAGGGAGAGCCGCAATGTCGGAGGGTCAGTACTGAGGGAGAGCCGCACTGTCGGAGGGTCAGTGCTGAGGGAGAGCCGCACCGTCGGAGGGTCAGTACTGAGAGAGAGCCGCACTGTCGGAGGGTCAGTACTGAGGGAGCGCCGCACTGTCGGAGTGTCAGTGCTGAGGGAGAGCCGCACTGTCGGAGGGTCAGTACTGAGGGAGAGCCGCACTGTCCGTCGTTCAGTTCTGAGGGAGAGCCGCACTGTCGGAGGTTCAGTGCCGAGGGAGAGCCGCACTGTCGGAGGATCAGTACTGAGGGAGAGCCGCACTGTTGGAGGGTCAGTACTGAGGGAGAGCCGCACTGTTGGAGGGTCATTACTGAGGGAGAGCCACACTGTAGGAGGGTCAGTACTGAGGGAGAGCCGCACTGTCGGACGATCAGTACCGAGGGAGAGCTGAACGGTCGGAGGGTCACTACTGAGGGAGAGCCGAACTGCCAGAGGGTCAGTGCTGAGGGAGTGCCGCACTGTCAGAGGGTCAGTGCTGAGGGAGAGCCGCACTGTCGGAGGGTCAGTGCTGAGGGAGCGCAACACTGTCAGAGGGTCAGTACTGAGGGAGAGCCGCAATGTCGGAGGGTCAGTGCTGAGGGAGAGCCGCACTGTCGGAGGGTCAGTACTGAGGGAGAGCCGCGCTGTGGGAGGGACAGTGCTGAGGGAGAGCCGCACTGTCAGAGGGTCAGTACTGAGGGAGAGCCGCACTGTCGGAGGGTCAGTGCTGAGGGAGCGCCGCACTGTCGGAGGGTCAGTGCTGAGGGAGCGCCGCACTGTCGGATGGTCAGTGCTGAGGGAGAGCCGCACTGTCGGAGGATCAGTGCTGAGGGAGCGCCGCAGGGTCGGAGGGTCAGTGCTGAGGGAGAGTAGGACTGTAGGAGGGTCAGTGCTGAGTGAGAGCCGCACTGTCGGAGGGTCAGTGCTGAGGGAGAGCCACACTCTTCGAGGGTCAGTGCTGAGGGAGAGCCACACTGTCGGAGGGTCAGTGCTGAGTGAGAGCCGCACTGTCGGAGGGTCAGTGTTGAGGGAGAGCCGCACTGTCGGAGGGTCAGTGCTGAGGGAGAGCCGCACTGTCGGAGGGTCAGTGCTGAGGGAGAGCCGCACTGTCGGAGGGTCAGTGCTGAGGGAGAGCCGCACTGTCGGAGGGTCAGTGCTGAGGGAGCGCCGCACTGTCGGAGGGTCAGTGCTGAGGGAGAGCTGCACTGTCGGAGGGTAAGTACTGAGGGAGAGCCGCACTGTCGGAGGGACAGTACTGAGGGAGAGCTGCACTGTCGGAGGGTCAGTACCGAGGGAGAGCTGCACTGTCGGAGGGTCAGTACTGAGGGAGAGCTGCACTGTCGGAGGGTCAGTACTGAGGGAGAGCCACACTGTCGGAGGGTCAGTACCGAGGGAGCCCAGCACTGTCGGAGGGTCAGTGCCGAGGGAGCGCCGCACTGTCGGACGGTCAGGGCTGAGGGAGCGCCGCACTGTCGGAGGGTCAGTGCTGAGGGAGAGCTGCACTGTCGGAGGGTCAGTACTGAGGGAGAGCCGCACTGTCGGAGGGACAGTACTGAGGGAGAGCCGCACTGTCGGAGGGTCAGTACCGAGGGAGAGCTGCACTGTCGGAGGGTCAGTACTGAGGGAGAGCCGCACTGTCGGAGGGTCAGTACTGAGGGAGAGCCACACTGTCGGAGGGTCAGTACCGAGGGAGCCCAGCACTGTCGGAGGGTCAGTGCCGAGGGAGCGCCGCACTGTCGGACGGTCAGGGCTGAGGGAGAGCCGCACTGTCGGACGGTCAGTGCTGAGGGAGCGCCGCACTGTCGGATGGTCAGTGCTGAGGGAGAACCGCACTGTCGGAGGGTCAGTACTGAGGGAGAGCCGCACTGTCAGAGGGTCAGTACTGAGGGAGAGCCGCACTGTCGGAGGGTCAGTGCTGAGGGAGCGCCGCACTGTCGGAGGGTCAGTGCTGAGGGAGCGCCGCACTGTCGGAGTATCAGTACAGAGGGAGAGCCACACTGTAGGAGGGTCAGTACTGAGGGAGAGCCGCACTGTCGGAGGGTCAGTACTGAGGGAGAGCCGCACTGTCGGAGGGTCAGTGCTGAGGGAGAGTCACACTCTTCGAGGGTCAGTGCTGAGTGAGAGCCGCACTGTCGGAGGGTCAGTACTGAGGGAGAGCCGCACTGTCAGAGGGTCAGTGCTGAGGGAGAGCCGCACCGTCGGAGGGTCAGTACTGAGAGAAAGCCGCAATGTCGGAGGGTCAGTACTGAGGGAGAGCCGCACTGTCGGAGGGTCAGTGCTGAGGGACAGCCGCACTGTCGGAGGGTCAGTGCTGAGGGAGAGCCGCACTGTCGGAGGGTCAGTACTGAGGGAGAGCCGCAATGTCGGAGGGTCAGTACTGAGGGAGAGCCGCACTGTCGGAGGGTCAGTGCTGAGGGAGAGCCGCACCGTCGGAGGGTCAGTACTGAGAGAGAGCCGCACTGTCGGAGGGTCAGTACTGAGGGAGCGCCGCACTGTCGGAGTGTCAGTGCTGAGGGAGAGCCGCACTGTCGGAGGGTCAGTACTGAGGGAGAGCCGCACTGTCCGTCGTTCAGTTCTGAGGGAGAGCCGCACTGTCGGAGGTTCAGTGCCGAGGGAGAGCCGCACTGTCGGAGGATCAGTACTGAGGGAGAGCCGCACTGTTGGAGGGTCAGTACTGAGGGAGAGCCGCACTGTTGGAGGGTCATTACTGAGGGAGAGCCACACTGTAGGAGGGTCAGTACTGAGGGAGAGCCGCACTGTCGGACGATCAGTACCGAGGGAGAGCTGAACGGTCGGAGGGTCACTACTGAGGGAGAGCCGAACTGCCAGAGGGTCAGTGCTGAGGGAGTGCCGCACTGTCAGAGGGTCAGTGCTGAGGGAGAGCCGCACTGTCGGAGGGTCAGTGCTGAGGGAGCGCAACACTGTCAGAGGGTCAGTACTGAGGGAGAGCCGCAATGTCGGAGGGTCAGTGCTGAGGGAGAGCCGCACTGTCGGAGGGTCAGTACTGAGGGAGAGCCGCGCTGTGGGAGGGACAGTGCTGAGGGAGAGCCGCACTGTCAGAGGGTCAGTACTGAGGGAGAGCCGCACTGTCGGAGGGTCAGTGCTGAGGGAGCGCCGCACTGTCGGAGGGTCAGTGCTGAGGGAGCGCCGCACTGTCGGATGGTCAGTGCTGAGGGAGAGCCGCACTGTCGGAGGATCAGTGCTGAGGGAGCGCCGCAGGGTCGGAGGGTCAGTGCTGAGGGAGAGTAGGACTGTAGGAGGGTCAGTGCTGAGTGAGAGCCGCACTGTCGGAGGGTCAGTGCTGAGGGAGAGCCACACTCTTCGAGGGTCAGTGCTGAGGGAGAGCCACACTGTCGGAGGGTCAGTGCTGAGTGAGAGCCGCACTGTCGGAGGGTCAGTGTTGAGGGAGAGCCGCACTGTCGGAGGGTCAGTGCTGAGGGAGAGCCGCACTGTCGGAGGGTCAGTGCTGAGGGAGAGCCGCACTGTCGGAGGGTCAGTGCTGAGGGAGAGCCGCACTGTCGGAGGGTCAGTGCTGAGGGAGCGCCGCACTGTCGGAGGGTCAGTGCTGAGGGAGAGCTGCACTGTCGGAGGGTAAGTACTGAGGGAGAGCCGCACTGTCGGAGGGACAGTACTGAGGGAGAGCTGCACTGTCGGAGGGTCAGTACCGAGGGAGAGCTGCACTGTCGGAGGGTCAGTACTGAGGGAGAGCCGCACTGTCGGAGGGTCAGTACTGAGGGAGAGCCACACTGTCGGAGGGTCAGTACCGAGGGAGCCCAGCACTGTCGGAGGGTCAGTGCCGAGGGAGCGCCGCACTGTCGGACGGTCAGGGCTGAGGGAGAGCCGCACTGTCGGACGGTCAGTGCTGAGGGAGCGCCGCACTGTCGGATGGCCAGTGCTGAGGGAGAACCGCACTGTCGGAGGGTCAGTACTGAGGGAGAGCCGCACTGTCAGAGGGTCAGTACTGAGGGAGAGCCGCACTGTCGGAGGGTCAGTGCTGAGGGAGCGCCGCACTGTCGGAGGGTCAGTGCTGAGGGAGCGCCGCACTGTCGGATGGTCAGTGCTGAGGGAGAGCCGCACTGTCGGAGGATCAGTGCTGAGGGAGCGCCGCAGGGTCGGAGGGTCAGTGCTGAGGGAGAGTAGGACTGTAGGAGGGTCAGTGCTGAGTGAGAGCCGCACTGTCGGAGGGTCAGTGCTGAGGGAGAGCCACACTCTTCGAGGGTCAGTGCTGAGGGAGAGCCGCACTGTCTGAGGGTCAGTGCTGAGTGAGAGCCGCACTGTCGGAGGGTCAGTGTTGAGGGAGAGCCGCACTGTCGGAGGGTCAGTGCTGAGGGAGAGCCGCACTGTCGGAGGGTCAGTGCCGAGGGAGAGCCGCACTGTCGGAGGGTCAGTGCTGAGGGAGAGCCGCACTGTCGGTGGGTCAGTACTGAGGGAGAGCCGCACTGTAGGAGGGTCAGTGCTGAGGTAGTGCCGCACTGTCGGACGTTCAGTACTGAGGGAGAGCCGCACGGTCGGAGGGTCAGTACTGAGGGAGAGCCGCACTGTCGGACGTTCAGTACTGAGGGAGAGCCGCACTGTCGGAGGGTCAGTGCTGACGGAGAGCCGCACTGTCGGAGGGTCAGTGCTGAGGGAGAGCCGCTATGTCGGAGGGTCAGTACTGAGGGAGAGCCGCACTGTCGGAGGGTCAGTTCTGAGGGAGCGCCGCACTGTCGGAGGGTCAGTGCTGAGGGAGAGCCGCACTGTCGGAGGGTCAGTGCTGAGGGAGAGCCGCACTGTCGGAGGGTCAGTGCTGAGGGAGAGCCGCACTGTCGGAGGGTCAGTACTGAGGGAGCGCCGCACTGTCGGAGGGTCAGTGCTGAGGGAGAGCTGCACTGTCGGAGAGTCAGTACTGAGAGAGCGCAGCACTGTCGGAGGGTCAGTGCTGAGGGAGAGCCGCTCTGTCGGAGGGTCAGTACTGAGGAAGAGCCGCACTGTCGGAGGGTCAGTACTGAGAGAGAGCCGCACTGTCGGAGGGTCAGTGCTGACGGAGAGCCGCACTGTCGGAGGGTCAGTGCTGAGGGAGAGCCGCAATGTCGGAGGGTCGTTACCGAGGGAGCCCAGCACTGTCGGAGGGTCAGTGCTGAGGGAGCGCCGCACTGTCAGATGGTCAGTGCTGAGGGAGAGCCGCACTGTCGGAGGGTCAGTGCTGAGGGAGAGCCGCACTGTCGGAGGGTCAGTGCTGAGGGAGAGCCGCACTGTCGGAGGGTCAGTGCTGAGGGAGCGCCGCACTGTCGGAGGGTCAGTGCTGAGGGAGAGCTGCACTGTCGGAGGGTCAGTACTGAGGGAGAGCCGCACTGTCGGAGGGACAGTACTGAGGGAGAGCCGCACTGTCGGAGGGTCAGTACCGAGGGAGAGCTGCACTGTCGGAGGGTCAGTACTGAGGGAGAGCCGCACTGTCGGAGGGTCAGTACTGAGGGAGAGCCACACTGTCGGAGGGTCAGTACCGAGGGAGCCCAGCACTGTCGGAGGGTCAGTGCCGAGGGAGCGCCGCACTGTCGGACGGTCAGGGCTGAGGGAGAGCCGCACTGTCGGACGGTCAGTGCTGAGGGAGAACCGCACTGTCGGAGGGTCAGTACTGAGGGAGAGCCGCACTGTCAGAGGGTCAGTACTGAGGGAGAGCCGCACTGTCGGAGGGTCAGTGCTGAGGGAGCGCCGCACTGTCGGAGGGTCAGTGCTGAGGGAGCGCCGCACTGTCGGAGTATCAGTACAGAGGGAGAGCCACACTGTAGGAGGGTCAGTACTGAGGGAGAGCCGCACTGTCGGAGGGTCAGTACTGAGGGAGAGCCGCACTGTCGGAGGGTCAGTGCTGAGGGAGAGTCACACTCTTCGAGGGTCAGTGCTGAGTGAGAGCCGCACTGTCGGAGGGTCAGTACTGAGGGAGAGCCGCACTGTCAGAGGGTCAGTGCTGAGGGAGAGCCGCACCGTCGGAGGGTCAGTACTGAGAGAAAGCCGCAATGTCGGAGGGTCAGTACTGAGGGAGAGCCGCACTGTCGGAGGGTCAGTGCTGAGGGACAGCCGCACTGTCGGAGGGTCAGTGCTGAGGGAGAGCCGCACTGTCGGAGGGTCAGTACTGAGGGAGAGCCGCAATGTCGGAGGGTCAGTACTGAGGGAGAGCCGCACTGTCGGAGGGTCAGTGCTGAGGGAGAGCCGCACCGTCGGAGGGTCAGTACTGAGAGAGAGCCGCACTGTCGGAGGGTCAGTACTGAGGGAGCGCCGCACTGTCGGAGTGTCAGTGCTGAGGGAGAGCCGCACTGTCGGAGGGTCAGTACTGAGGGAGAGCCGCACTGTCCGTCGTTCAGTTCTGAGGGAGAGCCGCACTGTCGGAGGTTCAGTGCCGAGGGAGAGCCGCACTGTCGGAGGATCAGTACTGAGGGAGAGCCGCACTGTTGGAGGGTCAGTACTGAGGGAGAGCCGCACTGTTGGAGGGTCATTACTGAGGGAGAGCCACACTGTAGGAGGGTCAGTACTGAGGGAGAGCCGCACTGTCGGACGATCAGTACCGAGGGAGAGCTGAACGGTCGGAGGGTCACTACTGAGGGAGAGCCGAACTGCCAGAGGGTCAGTGCTGAGGGAGTGCCGCACTGTCAGAGGGTCAGTGCTGAGGGAGAGCCGCACTGTCGGAGGGTCAGTGCTGAGGGAGCGCAACACTGTCAGAGGGTCAGTACTGAGGGAGAGCCGCAATGTCGGAGGGTCAGTGCTGAGGGAGAGCCGCACTGTCGGAGGGTCAGTACTGAGGGAGAGCCGCGCTGTGGGAGGGACAGTGCTGAGGGAGAGCCGCACTGTCAGAGGGTCAGTACTGAGGGAGAGCCGCACTGTCGGAGGGTCAGTGCTGAGGGAGCGCCGCACTGTCGGAGGGTCAGTGCTGAGGGAGCGCCGCACTGTCGGATGGTCAGTGCTGAGGGAGAGCCGCACTGTCGGAGGATCAGTGCTGAGGGAGCGCCGCAGGGTCGGAGGGTCAGTGCTGAGGGAGAGTAGGACTGTAGGAGGGTCAGTGCTGAGTGAGAGCCGCACTGTCGGAGGGTCAGTGCTGAGGGAGAGCCACACTCTTCGAGGGTCAGTGCTGAGGGAGAGCCACACTGTCGGAGGGTCAGTGCTGAGTGAGAGCCGCACTGTCGGAGGGTCAGTGTTGAGGGAGAGCCGCACTGTCGGAGGGTCAGTGCTGAGGGAGAGCCGCACTGTCGGAGGGTCAGTGCTGAGGGAGAGCCGCACTGTCGGAGGGTCAGTGCTGAGGGAGAGCCGCACTGTCGGAGGGTCAGTGCTGAGGGAGCGCCGCACTGTCGGAGGGTCAGTGCTGAGGGAGAGCTGCACTGTCGGAGGGTAAGTACTGAGGGAGAGCCGCACTGTCGGAGGGACAGTACTGAGGGAGAGCCGCACTGTCGGAGGGTCAGTACCGAGGGAGAGCTGCACTGTCGGAGGGTCAGTACTGAGGGAGAGCCGCACTGTCGGAGGGTCAGTACTGAGGGAGAGCCACACTGTCGGAGGGTCAGTACCGAGGGAGCCCAGCACTGTCGGAGGGTCAGTGCCGAGGGAGCGCCGCACTGTCGGACGGTCAGGGCTGAGGGAGAGCCGCACTGTCGGACGGTCAGTGCTGAGGGAGCGCCGCACTGTCGGATGGCCAGTGCTGAGGGAGAACCGCACTGTCGGAGGGTCAGTACTGAGGGAGAGCCGCACTGTCAGAGGGTCAGTACTGAGGGAGAGCCGCACTGTCGGAGGGTCAGTGCTGAGGGAGCGCCGCACTGTCGGAGGGTCAGTGCTGAGGGAGCGCCGCACTGTCGGATGGTCAGTGCTGAGGGAGAGCCGCACTGTCGGAGGATCAGTGCTGAGGGAGCGCCGCAGGGTCGGAGGGTCAGTGCTGAGGGAGAGTAGGACTGTAGGAGGGTCAGTGCTGAGTGAGAGCCGCACTGTCGGAGGGTCAGTGCTGAGGGAGAGCCACACTCTTCGAGGGTCAGTGCTGAGGGAGAGCCACACTGTCTGAGGGTCAGTGCTGAGTGAGAGCCGCACTGTCGGAGGGTCAGTGTTGAGGGAGAGCCGCACTGTCGGAGGGTCAGTGCTGAGGGAGAGCCGCACTGTCGGAGGGTCAGTGCCGAGGGAGAGCCGCACTGTCGGAGGGTCAGTGCTGAGGGAGAGCCGCACTGTCGGTGGGTCAGTACTGAGGGAGAGCCGCACTGTAGGAGGGTCAGTGCTGAGGTAGTGCCGCACTGTCGGACGTTCAGTACTGAGGGAGAGCCGCACGGTCGGAGGGTCAGTACTGAGGGAGAGCCGCACTGTCGGACGTTCAGTACTGAGGGAGAGCCGCACTGTCGGAGGGTCAGTGCTGACGGAGAGCCGCACTGTCGGAGGGTCAGTGCTGAGGGAGAGCCGCTATGTCGGAGGGTCAGTACTGAGGGAGAGCCGCACTGTCGGAGGGTCAGTTCTGAGGGAGCGCCGCACTGTCGGAGGGTCAGTGCTGAGGGAGAGCCGCACTGTCGGAGGGTCAGTGCTGAGGGAGAGCCGCACTGTCGGAGGGTCAGTGCTGAGGGAGAGCCGCACTGTCGGAGGGTCAGTACTGAGGGAGCGCCGCACTGTCGGAGGGTCAGTGCTGAGGGAGAGCTGCACTGTCGGAGAGTCAGTACTGAGAGAGCGCAGCACTGTCGGAGGGTCAGTGCTGAGGGAGAGCCGCTCTGTCGGAGGGTCAGTACTGAGGAAGAGCCGCACTGTCGGAGGGTCAGTACTGAGAGAGAGCCGCAATGTCGGAGGGTCAGTGCTGAGGGAGAGCAGTGCTGTTGGAGGGTAGTACTGAGGGAGCGCCGCACTGTCGGAGGGTCAGTACTGAGGGAGAGCCGCACTGTCGGAGGGTCAGTGCTGAGGGAGAGCCGCACTGTGGGAGGGTCAGTGCTGAGGGAGCGCCGCACTGTCGGAGGGTCAGTGCTGAGGGAGAGCCGCACTGTCGGACGGTCAGTGCCGAGGGAGAGCCGCACTGTCGGAGTATCAGTACAGAGGGAGAGCCACACTGTAGGAGGGTCAGTACTGAGGGAGAGCCGCACTGTCGGAGGGTCAGTACTGAGGGAGAGCCGCACTGTCAGAGGGTCAGTGCTGAGGGAGAGCCGCACCTTCGGAGGGTCAGTACTGAGAGAAAGCCGCAATGTCGGAGGGTCAGTACTGAGGGAGAGCCGCACTGTCGGAGGGTCAGTGCTGAGGGACAGCCGCACTGTCAGAGGGTCAGTGCTGAGGGAGAGCCGCACTGTCGGAGGGTCAGTACTGAGGGAGAGCCGCAATGTCGGAGGGTCAGTACTGAGGGAGAGCCGCACTGTCGGAGGGTCAGTGCTGAGGGAGAGCCGCACCGTCGGAGGGTCAGTACTGAGAGAGAGCCGCACTGTCGGAGGGTCAGTACTGAGGGAGCGCCGCACTGTCGGAGTGTCAGTGCTGAGGGAGAGCCGCACTGTCGGAGGGTCAGTACTGAGGGAGAGCCGCACTGTCGGAGGGTCAGTACAGAGGGAGCGCCGCACTGTCGGAGTGTCAGTGCTGAGGGAGAGCCGCACTGTCGGAGTGTCAGTGCTGAGGGAGAGCCGCACTGTCGGAGGGTCAGTACTGAGGGAGAGCCGCACTGTCCGTCGTTCAGTTCTGAGGGAGAGCCGCACTGTCGGAGGTTCAGTGCCGAGGGAGAGCCGCACTGTCGGAGGATCAGTACTGAGGGAGAGCCGCACTGTTGGAGGGTCAGTACTGAGGGAGAGCCGCACTGTTGGAGGGTCATTACTGAGGGAGAGCCACACTGTAGGAGGGTCAGTACTGAGGGAGAGCCGCACTGTCGGACGATCAGTACCGAGGGAGAGCTGAACGGTCGGAGGGTCACTACTGAGGGAGAGCCGAACTGCCAGAGGGTCAGTGCTGAGGGAGTGCCGCACTGTCGGAGGGTCAGTGCTGAGGGAGAGCCGCACTGTCGGAGGGTCAGTGCTGAGGGAGCGCAACACTGTCAGAGGGTCAGTACTGAGGGAGAGCCGCAATGTCGGAGGGTCAGTGCTGAGGGAGCGCCGCACTGTCGGAGGGTCAGTACTGAGGGAGAGCCGCGCTGTGGGAGGGACAGTGCTGAGGGAGAGCCGCACTGTCGGAGGGTCAGTACTGAGGGAGAGCCGCACTGTCGGTGGGTCAGTACTGAGGGAGAGCCGCACTGTCGGAGGGTCAGTGCTGAGGGAGAGCCGCACTGTCGGAGGTGCATTGCTGAGAGAGAGCTGCACTGTCGGAGGGTCAGTACTGAGGGAGAGCTGCACTGTCGGAGGGTCAGGGCTGAGGTGGAGCCGCACTGTCGGAGGGCCAGTGCTGAGGGAGAGACGCACTGTCGGAGTGTCAGTGCTGAGGGAGAGCTGCACTGTCGGAGGGTCAGTACTGAGGGAGAGCCGCACTGTCGGAGGGTCAGCACTGAGGGAGAGCTGCACTGTCTGACGTTCAGTGCTGAGGGAGAGCCGCACTGTCGTATGGTCAGTACTGAGGGAGAGCCGCACTGTCGGAGGGTCTTTGCTGAGGGAGAGCCGCACTGTCGGTGGGGCAGTATGGAGTTAGTGCCGCACTGTCGGAGGGTCAGTACAGAGGGAGAACCGCACTGTCGGAGGGTCAGTGCTGAGGGAGAGCCGCACTGTGGGATGGTCCGTACTGAGGGAGAGCCGCACTGTCGGGGGGTCAGTGCTGAGGGAGAGCTGCTCTGTCGGATGGTCAGTGCTGAGGGAGAACCGCACTGTCGGAGGGTCAGTACTGAGGGAGAGCCGCACTGTCAGAGGGTCAGTACTGAGGGAGAGCCGCACTGTCGGAGGGTCAGTGCTGAGGGAGCGCCGCACTGTCGGAGGGTCAGTGCTGAGGGAGCGCCGCACTGTCGGATGGTCAGTGCTGAGGGAGAGCCGCACTGTCGGAGGATCAGTGCTGAGGGAGCGCCGCAGGGTCGGAGGGTCTGTGCTGAGGGAGAGTAGGACTGTAGGAGGGTCAGTGCTGAGTGAGAGCCGCACTGTCGGAGGGTCAGTGCTGAGGGAGAGCCACACTCTTCGAGGGTCAGTGCTGAGGGAGAGCCACACTGTCGGAGGGTCAGTGCTGAGTGAGAGCCGCACTGTCGGAGGGTCAGTGTTGAGGGAGAGCCGCACTGTCGGAGGGTCAGTGCTGAGGGAGAGCCGCACTGTCGGAGGGTCAGTGCCGAGGGAGAGCCGCACTGTCGGAGGGTCAGTGCTGAGGGAGAGCCGCACTGTCGGTGGGTCAGTACTGAGGGAGAGCCGCACTGTAGGAGGGTCAGTGCTGAGGTAGTGCCGCACTGTCGGACGTTCAGTACTGAGGGAGAGCCGCACGGTCGGAGGGTCAGTACTGAGGGAGAGCCGCACTGTCGGACGTTCAGTACTGAGGGAGAGCCGCACTGTCGGAGGGTCAGTGCTGACGGAGAGCCGCACTGTTGGTGGGTCAGTGCTGAGGGAGAGCCGCTATGTCGGAGGGTCAGTACTGAGGGAGAGCCGCACTGTCGGAGGGTCAGTTCTGAGGGAGCGCCGCACTGTCGGAGGGTCAGTGCTGAGGGAGAGCCGCACTGTCGGAGGGTCAGTGCTGAGGGAGAGCCGCACTGTCGGAGGGTCAGTGATGAGGGAGAGCCGCACTGTCGGAGGGTCAGTACTGAGGGAGCGCCGCACTGTCGGAGGGTCAGTGCTGAGGGAGAGCTGCACTGTCGGAGAGTCAGTACTGAGAGAGCGCAGCACTGTCGGAGGGTCAGTGCTGAGGGAGAGCCGCTCTGTCGGAGGGTCAGTACTGAGGAAGAGCCGCACTGTCGGAGGGTCAGTACTGAGAGAGAGCCGCAATGTCGGAGGGTCAGTGCTGAGGGAGAGCAGTGCTGTTGGAGGGTAGTACTGAGGGAGCGCCGCACTGTCGGAGGGTCAGTACTGAGGGAGAGCCGCACTGTCGGAGGGTCAGTGCTGAGGGAGAGCCGCACTGTGGGAGGGTCAGTGCTGAGGGAGCGCCGCACTGTCAGAGGGTCAGTGCTGAGGGAGAGCCGCACTGTCGGACGGTCAGTGCCGAGGGAGAGCCGCACTGTCGGAGTATCAGTACAGAGGGAGAGCCACACTGTAGGAGGGTCAGTACTGAGGGAGAGCCGCACTGTCGGAGGGTCAGTACTGAGGGAGAGCCGCACTGTCGGAGGGTCAGTGCTGAGGGAGAGTCACACTCTTCGAGGGTCAGTGCTGAGTGAGAGCCGCACTGTCGGAGGGTCAGTACTGAGGGAGAGCCGCACTGTCAGAGGGTCAGTGCTGAGGGAGAGCCGCACCTTCGGAGGGTCAGTACTGAGAGAAAGCCGCAATGTCGGAGGGTCAGTACTGAGGGAGAGCCGCACTGTCGGAGGGTCAGTGCTGAGGGACAGCCGCACTGTCAGAGGGTCAGTGCTGAGGGAGAGCCGCACTGTCGGAGGGTCAGTACTGAGGGAGAGCCGCAATGTCGGAGGGTCAGTACTGAGGGAGAGCCGCACTGTCGGAGGGTCAGTGCTGAGGGAGAGCCGCACCGTCGGAGGGTCAGTACTGAGAGAGAGCCGCACTGTCGGAGGGTCAGTACTGAGGGAGCGCCGCACTGTCGGAGGTTCAGTGCCGAGGGAGAGCCGCACTGTCGGAGGATCAGTACTGAGGGAGAGCCGCACTGTTGGAGGGTCAGTACTGAGGGAGAGCCGCACTGTTGGAGGGTCATTACTGAGGGAGAGCCACACTGTAGGAGGGTCAGTACTGAGGGAGAGCCGCACTGTCGGACGATCAGTACCGAGGGAGAGCTGAACGGTCGGAGGGTCACTACTGAGGGAGAGCCGAACTGCCAGAGGGTCAGTGCTGAGGGAGTGCCGCACTGTCGGAGGGTCAGTGCTGAGGGAGAGCCGCACTGTCGGAGGGTCAGTGCTGAGGGAGCGCAACACTGTCAGAGGGTCAGTACTGAGGGAGAGCCGCAATGTCGGAGGGTCAGTGCTGAGGGAGCGCCGCACTGTCGGAGGGTCAGTACTGAGGGAGAGCCGCGCTGTGGGAGGGACAGTGCTGAGGGAGAGCCGCACTGTCGGAGGGTCAGTACTGAGGGAGAGCCGCACTGTCGGTGGGTCAGTACTGAGGGAGAGCCACACTGTCGGACGTTCAGTGCTGAGGGAGAGCTGCACTGTCGGAGGGTCAGTGCTGAGGGAGCGCCTCACTGTCGGAGGGTCACTGCTGAGGGAGAGCCGCACTGTCGCAGGATCAGTGCTGAGGGAACGCCGCACTGTCGGAGGGTCAGTTCTGAGGGAGCGCCGCATTGTCGGAAGGTCAGTACTGAGGGAGAGCCGCACTGTCAGAGGGTCAGTGCTGAGGGAGAGCCGCACTGTCGGAAGGTCAGTGCTGAGGGAGAGCCACATTGTCGGAGGGTCAGTGCTGAGGGAGAGCCGCACTGTCGGAGGGTCAGTACTGAGGGAGAGCCGCACTTTCGGATGGTCAGAGCTGAGGGAGAGCCGGACTGTCGGAGGGTCAGTACTGAGGGAGAGCCGCACTGTGGGAGGGTCAGTACTGAGGGAGAGCCGCACTGTCGGAGGGTCAGTACTGAGGGAGAGCCGCACTGTCGGAGGGTCAGTACTGAGGGAGAGCCGCACTTTCGGATGGTCAGAGCTGAGGGAGAGCCGGACTGTCGGAGGGTCAGTACTGAGGGAGAGCCGCACTGTCGGAGGGTCAGTGCTGAGGGAGAGCCGCACTGTCGGAGGTGCATTGCTGAGAGAGAGCTGCACTGTCGGAGGGTCAGTACTGAGGGAGAGCTGCACTGTCGGAGGGTCAGGGCTGAGGTGGAGCCGCACTGTCGGAGGGCCAGTGCTGAGGGAGAGACGCACTGTCGGAGTGTCAGTGCTGAGGGAGAGCTGCACTGTCGGAGGGTCAGTACTGAGGGAGAGCCGCACTGTCGGAGGGTCAGCACTGAGGGAGAGCTGCACTGTCGGACGTTCAGTGCTGAGGGAGAGCCGCACTGTCATATGGTCAGTACTGAGGGAGAGCCGCACTGTCGGAGGGTCTTTGCTGAGGGAGAGCCGCACTGTCGGAGGGGCAGTATGGAGTTAGTGCCGCACTGTCGGAGGGTCAGTACAGAGGGAGAACCGCACTGTCGGAGGGTCAGTGCTGAGGGAGAGCCGCA
Organism: Isurus oxyrinchus; assembly: GCA_026770705.1. Lineage (NCBI taxonomy): Eukaryota > Metazoa > Chordata > Chondrichthyes > Lamniformes > Lamnidae > Isurus > Isurus oxyrinchus. The sequence goes on along the minus strand of JANJGN010001824.1, from coordinate 80,448 downwards.
CTGTGGGATGGTCCGTACTGAGGGAGAGCCGCACTGTCGGGGGGTCAGTGCTGAGGGAGAGCTGCTCTGTCGGAGGGTCAGTGCTGAGGGAGAGCCACACTGTCGGAGGGTCAGTGCTGAGGGAGAGCCGCATTGTGGGATGGTCCGTACTGAGGGAGAGCCGCAATGTCGGAGGGTCAGTGCTGAGGGAGAGCCACACTGTCGGAGGGTCAGTACTGAGGGAGAGCCGCACTGTCGGAGGGTCAGTGCTGAGGGAGAGCCACACTGTCGGAGGGTCAGTACTGAGGGAGAGCCACACTGTGGGATGGTCAGTACTGAGGGAGAGCCGCACTGTCGGAGGGTCAGTGCTGAGGGAGAGCCGCACTGTCGGAGGGTCAGAGCTGAGGGAGAGCCGCACTGTCGGAGGGTCAGTGCTGAGGGAGAGACGCACTGTCGGAGGGTCAGTACTGAGGAAGAGACGCACTGTCGGAGGGTCAGTACTGAGGGAGCGCCGCACTGTCGGAGGGTCAGTACTGAGGGAGAGCCGCACTGTCGGAGGGTCAGTGCTGAGGGAGATCCACACTGTCGGAGGGTCAGTACAGAGGAAGAGACGCACTGTCGGAGGGTCAGTACTGAGGAAGAGACGCACTGTCGGAGGGTCAGTACTGAGGGAGCGCCGCACTGTCGGAGGGTCATTACTGAGGGAGAGCCGCACTGTCGGAGGGTCAGTGCTGAGGGAGAGCCGCACAGTCGGAGGGTCAGTCCTGAGGGAGAGCCGCACTGTCGGAGGGTCAGTGCTGAGGGAGAGCCGCACTGTCGGAGGGTCAGTGCTGAGGGAGAGCCGCACTGTCGGAGGGTCAGTATTAAGGGAGAGCCGCACTGTCAGAGGGTCTATGCTGAGGGAGAACCGCACTGTCGGAGGGTCAGTGCTGAGGGAGAGCCGCACTGTCGGAGGGTCAGTGCTGAGGGAGCGCCGCACTGTCGGAGGGTCAGTGCTGAGGGAGAGCTGCACTGTCGGAGGGTCAGTACTGAGGGAGAGCCGCACTGTCGGAGGGACAGTACTGAGGGAGAGCCGCACTGTCGGAGGGTCAGTACCGAGGGAGAGCTGCACTGTCGGAGGGTCAGTACTGAGGGAGAGCCGCACTGTCGGAGGGTCAGTACTGAGGGAGAGCCACACTGTCGGAGGGTCAGTACCGAGGGAGCCCAGCACTGTCGGAGGGCCAGTGCCGAGGGAGCGCCGCACTGTCGGACGGTCAGGGCTGAGGGAGAGCCGCACTGTCGGAGGGTCAGTGCTGAGGGAGAGCCGCACTGTCGGATGGTCAGTGCTGAGGGAGAACCGCACTGTCGGAGGGTCAGTACTGAGGGAGAGCCGCACTGTCAGAGGGTCAGTACTGAGGGAGAGCCGCACTGTCGGAGGGTCAGTGCTGAGGGAGCGCCGCACTGTCGGAGGGTCAGTGCTGAGCGAGCGCCGCACTGTCGGATGGTCAGTGCTGAGGGAGAGCCGCACTGTCGGAGGATCAGTGCTGAGGGAGCGCCGCAGGGTCGGAGGGTCAGTGCTGAGGGAGAGTAGGACTGTAGGAGGGTCAGTGCTGAGTGAGAGCCGCACTGTCGGAGGGTCAGTGCTGAGGGAGAGCCACACTCTTCGAGGGTCAGTGCTGAGGGAGAGCCACACTGTCTGAGGGTCAGTGCTGAGTGAGAGCCGCACTGTCGGAGGGTCAGTGTTGAGGGAGAGCCGCACTGTCGGAGGGTCAGTGCTGAGGGAGAGCCGCACTGTCGGAGGGTCAGTGCCGAGGGAGAGCCGCACTGTCGGAGGGTCAGTGCTGAGGGAGAGCCGCACTGTCGGTGGGTCAGTACTGAGGGAGAGCCGCACTGTAGGAGGGTCAGTGCTGAGGTAGTGCCGCACTGTCGGACGTTCAGTACTGAGGGAGAGCCGCACGGTCGGAGGGTCAGTACTGAGGGAGAGCCGCACTGTCGGACGTTCAGTACTGAGGGAGAGCCGCACTGTCGGAGGGTCAGTGCTGACGGAGAGCCGCACTGTCGGAGGGTCAGTGCTGAGGGAGAGCCGCTATGTCGGAGGGTCAGTACTGAGGGAGAGCCGCACTGTCGGAGGGTCAGTTCTGAGGGAGCGCCGCACTGTCGGAGGGTCAGTGCTGAGGGAGAGCCGCACTGTCGGAGGGTCAGTGCTGAGGGAGAGCCGCACTGTCGGAGGGTCAGTGCTGAGGGAGAGCCGCACTGTCGGAGGGTGAGTACTGAGGGAGCGCCGCACTGTCGGAGGGTCAGTGCTGAGGGAGAGCTGCACTGTCGGAGAGTCAGTACTGAGAGAGCGCAGCACTGTCGGAGGGTCAGTGCTGAGGGAGAGCCGCTCTGTCGGAGGGTCAGTACTGAGGAAGAGCCGCACTGTCGGAGTGTCAGTACTGAGAGAGAGCCGCACTGTCGGAGGGTCAGTGCTGAGGGAGAGCTGTGCTGTTGGAGGGTAGTACTGAGGGAGCGCCGCACTGTCGGAGGGTCAGTACTGAGGGAGAGCCGCACTGTCGGAGGGTCAGTGCTGAGGGAGAGCCGCACTGTGGGAGGGTCAGTGCTGAGGGAGCGCCGCACTGTCGGAGGGTCAGTGCTGAGGGAGAGCCGCACTGTCGGACGGTCAGTGCCGAGGGAGAGCCGCACTGTCGGAGTATCAGTACAGAGGGAGAGCCACACTGTAGGAGGGTCAGTACTGAGGGAGAGCCGCACTGTCGGAGGGTCAGTACTGAGGGAGAGCCGCACTGTCGGAGGGTCAGTGCTGAGGGAGAGTCACACTCTTCGAGGGTCAGTGCTGAGTGAGAGCCGCACTGTCGGAGGGTCAGTACTGAGGGAGAGCCGCACTGTCAGAGGGTCAGTGCTGAGGGAGAGCCGCACCGTCGGAGGGTCAGTACTGAGAGAAAGCCGCAATGTCGGAGGGTCAGTACTGAGGGAGAGCCGCACTGTCGGAGGGTCAGTGCTGAGGGACAGCCGCACTGTCGGAGGGTCAGTGCTGAGGGAGAGCCGCACTGTCGGAGGGTCAGTACTGAGGGAGAGCCGCAATGTCGGAGGGTCAGTACTGAGGGAGAGCCGCACTGTCGGAGGGTCAGTGCTGAGGGAGAGCCGCACCGTCGGAGGGTCAGTACTGAGAGAGAGCCGCACTGTCGGAGGGTCAGTACTGAGGGAGCGCCGCACTGTCGGAGTGTCAGTGCTGAGGGAGAGCCGCACTGTCGGAGGGTCAGTACTGAGGGAGAGCCGCACTGTCCGTCGTTCAGTTCTGAGGGAGAGCCGCACTGTCGGAGGTTCAGTGCCGAGGGAGAGCCGCACTGTCGGAGGATCAGTACTGAGGGAGAGCCGCACTGTTGGAGGGTCAGTACTGAGGGAGAGCCGCACTGTTGGAGGGTCATTACTGAGGGAGAGCCACACTGTAGGAGGGTCAGTACTGAGGGAGAGCCGCACTGTCGGACGATCAGTACCGAGGGAGAGCTGAACGGTCGGAGGGTCACTACTGAGGGAGAGCCGAACTGCCAGAGGGTCAGTGCTGAGGGAGTGCCGCACTGTCAGAGGGTCAGTGCTGAGGGAGAGCCCCACTGTCGGAGGGTCAGTGCTGAGGGAGCGCAACACTGTCAGAGGGTCAGTACTGAGGGAGAGCCGCAATGTCGGAGGGTCAGTGCTGAGGGAGAGCCGCACTGTCGGAGGGTCAGTACTGAGGGAGAGCCGCGCTGTGGGAGGGACAGTGCTGAGGGAGAGCCGCACCGTCGGAGGGTCAGTACTGAGGGAGAGCCGCACTGTCGGTGGGTCAGTACTGAGGGAGAGCCACACTGTCGGACGTTCAGTGCTGAGGGAGAGCTGCACTGTCGGAGGGTCAGTGCTGAGGGAGCGCCTCACTGTCGGAGGGTCACTGCTGAGGGAGAGACGCACTGTCGCAGGATCAGTGCTGAGGGAACGCCGCACTGTCGGAGGGTCATTTCTGAGGGAGCGCCGCATTGTCGGAAGGTCAGTACTGAGGGAGAGCCGCACTGTCAGAGGGTCAGTGCTGAGGGAGAGCCGCACTGTCGGAAGGTCAGTGCTGAGGGAGAGCCACATTGTCGGAGGGTCAGTGCTGAGGGAGAGCCGCACTGTCGGAGGGTCAGTACTGAGGGAGAGCCGCACTTTCGGATGGTCAGAGCTGAGGGAGAGCCGGACTGTCGGAGGGTCAGTACTGAGGGAGAGCCGCACTGTGGGAGGGTCAGTACTGAGGGAGAGCCGCACTGTCGGAGGGTCAGTGCTGAGGGAGAGCCGCACTGTCGGAGGTGCATTGCTGAGAGAGAGCCGCACTGTCGGAGGGTCAGTACTGAGGGAGAGCTGCACTGTCGGAGGGTCAGGGCTGAGGTGGAGCCGCACTGTCGGAGGGCCAGTGCTGAGGGAGAGCCGCACTGTCGGAGTGTCAGTGCTGAGGTAGAGCTGCACTGTCGGAGGGTCAGTACTGAGGGAGAGCCGTACTGTCGGAGGGTCAGCACTGAGGGAGAGCTGCACTGTCGGACGTTCAGTGCTGAGGGAGAGCCGCACTGTCGGATGGTCAGTACTGAGGGAGAGCCGCACTGTCGGAGGGTCTTTGCTGAGGGAGAGCCGCACTGTCGGAGGGGCAGTATGGAGTTAGTGCCGCACTGTCGGAGGGTCAGTGCTGAGGGAGAGCCGCACTGTGGGATGGTCCGTACTGAGGGAGAGCCGCACTGTCGGGGGGTCAGTGCTGAGGGAGAGCTGCTCTGTCGGAGGGTCAGTGCTGAGGGAGAGCCACACTGTCGGAGGGTCAGTGCTGAGGGAGAGCCGCATTGTGGGATGGTCCGTACTGAGGGAGAGCCGCACTGTCGGAGGGTCAGTGCTGAGGGAGAGCCACACTGTCGGAGGGTCAGTACTGAGGGAGAGCCGCACTGTCGGAGGGTCAGTGCTGAGGGAGAGCCACACTGTCGGAGGGTCAGTACTGAGGGAGAGCCACACTGTGAGATGGTCAGTACTGAGGGAGAGCCGCACTGTCGGAGGGTCAGTGCTGAGGGAGAGCCGCACTGTCGGAGGGTCAGAGCTGAGGGAGAGCCGCACTGTCGGAGGGTCAGTGCTGAGGGAGAGACGCACTGTCGGAGGGTCAGTACTGAGGAAGAGACGCACTGTCGGAGGGTCAGTACTGAGGGAGCGCCGCACTGTCGGAGGGTCAGTACTGAGGGAGAGCCGCACTGTCGGAGGGTCAGTGCTGAGGGAGATCCACACTGTCGGAGGGTCAGTACAGAGGAAGAGACGCACTGTCGGACGGTCAGTGCCGAGGGAGAGCCGCACTGTCGGAGTATCAGTACAGAGGGAGAGCCACACTGTAGGAGGGTCAGTACTGAGGGAGAGCCGCACTGTCGGAGGGTCAGTACTGAGGGAGAGCCGCACTGTCGGAGGGTCAGTGCTGAGGGAGAGTCACACTCTTCGAGGGTCAGTGCTGAGTGAGAGCCGCACTGTCGGAGGGTCAGTACTGAGGGAGAGCCGCACTGTCAGAGGGTCAGTGCTGAGGGAGAGCCGCACCGTCGGAGGGTCAGTACTGAGAGAAAGCCGCAATGTCGGAGGGTCAGTACTGAGGGAGAGCCGCACTGTCGGAGGGTCAGTGCTGAGGGACAGCCGCACTGTCGGAGGGTCAGTGCTGAGGGAGAGCCGCACTGTCGGAGGGTCAGTACTGAGGGAGAGCCGCAATGTCGGAGGGTCAGTACTGAGGGAGAGCCGCACTGTCGGAGGGTCAGTGCTGAGGGAGAGCCGCACCGTCGGAGGGTCAGTACTGAGAGAGAGCCGCACTGTCGGAGGGTCAGTACTGAGGGAGCGCCGCACTGTCGGAGTGTCAGTGCTGAGGGAGAGCCGCACTGTCGGAGGGTCAGTACTGAGGGAGAGCCGCACTGTCCGTCGTTCAGTTCTGAGGGAGAGCCGCACTGTCGGAGGTTCAGTGCCGAGGGAGAGCCGCACTGTCGGAGGATCAGTACTGAGGGAGAGCCGCACTGTTGGAGGGTCAGTACTGAGGGAGAGCCGCACTGTTGGAGGGTCATTACTGAGGGAGAGCCACACTGTAGGAGGGTCAGTACTGAGGGAGAGCCGCACTGTCGGACGATCAGTACCGAGGGAGAGCTGAACGGTCGGAGGGTCACTACTGAGGGAGAGCCGAACTGCCAGAGGGTCAGTGCTGAGGGAGTGCCGCACTGTCAGAGGGTCAGTGCTGAGGGAGAGCCCCACTGTCGGAGGGTCAGTGCTGAGGGAGCGCAACACTGTCAGAGGGTCAGTACTGAGGGAGAGCCGCAATGTCGGAGGGTCAGTGCTGAGGGAGAGCCGCACTGTCGGAGGGTCAGTACTGAGGGAGAGCCGCGCTGTGGGAGGGACAGTGCTGAGGGAGAGCCGCACTGTCGGAGGGTCAGTACTGAGGGAGAGCCGCACTGTCGGTGGGTCAGTACTGAGGGAGAGCCACACTGTCGGACGTTCAGTGCTGAGGGAGAGCTGCACTGTCGGAGGGTCAGTGCTGAGGGAGCGCCTCACTGTCGGAGGGTCACTGCTGAGGGAGAGCCGCACTGTCGCAGGATCAGTGCTGAGGGAACGCCGCACTGTCGGAGGGTCATTTCTGAGGGAGCGCCGCATTGTCGGAAGGTCAGTACTGAGGGAGAGCCGCACTGTCAGAGGGTCAGTGCTGAGGGAGAGCCGCACTGTCGGAAGGTCAGTGCTGAGGGAGAGCCACATTGTCGGAGGGTCAGTGCTGAGGGAGAGCCGCACTGTCGGAGGGTCAGTACTGAGGGAGAGCCGCACTTTCGGATGGTCAGAGCTGAGGGAGAGCCGGACTGTCGGAGGGTCAGTACTGAGGGAGAGCCGCACTGTGGGAGGGTCAGTACTGAGGGAGAGCCGCACTGTCGGAGGGTCAGTGCTGAGGGAGAGCCGCACAGTCGGAGGTGCATTGCTGAGAGAGAGCCGCACTGTCGGAGGGTCAGTACTGAGGGAGAGCTGCACTGTCGGAGGGTCAGGGCTGAGGTGGAGCCGCACTGTCGGAGGGCCAATGCTGAGGGAGAGCCGCACTGTCGGAGTGTCAGTGCTGAGGTAGAGCTGCACTGTCGGAGGGTCAGTACTGAGGGAGAGCCGTACTGTCGGAGGGTCAGCACTGAGGGAGAGCTGCACTGTCGGACGTTCAGTGCTGAGGGAGAGCCGCACTGTCGGATGGTCAGTACTGAGGGAGAGCCGCACTGTCGGAGGGTCTTTGCTGAGGGAGAGCCGCACTGTCGGAGGGGCAGTATGGAGTTAGTGCCGCACTGTCGGAGGGTCAGTGCTGAGGGAGAGCCGCACTGTGGGATGGTCCGTACTGAGGGAGAGCCGCACTGTCGGGGGGTCAGTGCTGAGGGAGAGCTGCTCTGTCGGAGGGTCAGTGCTGAGGGAGAGCCACACTGTCGGAGGGTCAGTGCTGAGGGAGAGCCGCATTGTGGGATGGTCCGTACTGAGGGAGAGCCGCACTGTCGGAGGGTCAGTGCTGAGGGAGAGCCACACTGTCGGAGGGTCAGTACTGAGGGAGAGCCGCACTGTCGGAGGGTCAGTGCTGAGGGAGAGCCACACTGTCGGAGGGTCAGTACTGAGGGAGAGCCACACTGTGGGATGGTCAGTACTGAGGGAGAGCCGCACTGTCGGAGGGTCAGTGCTGAGGGAGAGCCGCACTGTCGGAGGGTCAGAGCTGAGGGAGAGCCGCACTGCCGGAGGGTCAGTGCTGAGGGAGAGACGCACTGTCGGAGGGTCAGTACTGAGGAAGAGACGCACTGTCGGAGGGTCAGTACTGAGGGAGCGCCGCACTGTCGGAGGGTCATTACTGAGGGAGAGCCGCACTGTCGGAGGGTCAGTACAGAGGAAGAGACGCACTGTCGGAGGGTCAGTGCTGAGGGAGATCCACACTGTCGGAGGGTCAGTACAGAGGAAGAGACGCACTGTCGGAGGGTCAGTACTGAGGAAGAGACGCACTGTCGGAGGGTCAGTACTGAGGGAGCGCCGCACTGTCGGAGGGTCATTACTGAGGGAGAGCCGCACTGTCGGAGGGTCAGTGCTGAGGGAGAGCCGCACAGTCGGAGGGTCAGTACTGAGGGAGAGCCGCACTGTCGGAGGGTCTTTGCTGAGGGAGAGCCGCACTGTCGGAGAGTCAGTGCTGAGGGAGAGCCGCACTGTCGGAGGGTCAGTACTGAGGGAGAGCCGCACTGTCGGAGGGTCAGTACTGAGGGAGAGCCGCACTGTCGGAGGGTCAATACAGAGGGAGAGCCGCACTATCGGAGGGTCAGTGCTGAGGGAGAGCCGCACTGCCGGATGGTCAGTACTGAGGGAGAGGCGCACTGTCGGAGGGTCAGTACTGATGGAGGGCCGCACTGTCGGAGGGTCAGTACTGAGGGAGAGCCGCACTGTCGGAGGTTCAGTTCTGAGGGAGAGCCGCACTGTCGGAGGGTAAGTGCTGAGGGAGTGCCGCACTTTTGGAGGTTCATTACAGAGGGAGAGCCGCACCCTCGGAGGGTGAGTGCTGAGGGAGCGCAACACTGTAGGAGGGTCAGTACTGAGGGAGAGCCACACTGTTGGAGGGTCAGTGCTGAGGGAGAGCCGCACTGTCGGAGGGTCAGTGCTGAGGGAGAGACGCTCTGTCGGAGGGTCAGTCTAGAGGGAGAGCCGCACTGTCGGAGGGTCAGTACTGAGGGAGGGCCGCACTGTCGGAGGGTCAGTACTGAGTGAGAGCCGAACTGTCGGAGGGTCAGTACTGATGGAGCGCCGCACTGTCGGAGGGTCAGTACTGAGGGAGTGCCGCACGTTCGGAGGGTCAGTGCTGAGGGAGTGCCGCACTGTCAGAGGGTCAGTACTGAGGGAGAGCCGCACTGTCGGAGGGTCTTTGCTGAGGGAGAGCCGCACTGTCGGAGGGTCAGTACTGAGGGAGAGCTGCACTCTCGGAGGGTCAGTACTGAGGGAGAGCCACACTGTCGAGAGGGTCAGTGCTGAGGGAGAGCCGCACTGTCGGAGGGTCAGTGCTGAGGGAGAGCCGCACTGTCGGATGGTCCGTGCTGAGGGAGAGCCGCACTGTCGGAGGGTCTTTGCTGAGGGAGAGCCGCACTGTCGGAGAGTCAGTGCTGAGGGAGAGCCGCACTGTCGGAGGGTCAGTACTGAGGGAGAGCCGCACTGTCGGAGGGTCAGTACTGAGGGAGAGCCGCACTGTCGGAGGGTCAATACAGAGGGAGAGCCGCACTATCGGAGGGTCAGTGCTGAGGGAGAGCCGCACTGCCGGATGGTCAGTACTGAGGGAGAGGCGCACTGTCGGAGGGTCAGTACTGATGGAGGGCCGCACTGTCGGAGGGTCAGTACTGAGGGAGAGCCGCACTGTCGGAGGTTCAGTTCTGAGGGAGAGCCGCACTGTCGGAGGGTAAGTGCTGAGGGAGTGCCGCACTTTTGGAGGTTCATTACAGAGGGAGAGCCGCACCCTCGGAGGGTGAGTGCTGAGGGAGCGCAACACTGTAGGAGGGTCAGTACTTAGGGAGAGCCACACTGTTGGAGGGTCAGTGCTGAGGGAGAGCCGCACTGTCGGAGGGTCAGTGCTGAGGGAGAGTGCTCTGTCGGAGGGTCAGTCTAGAGGGAGAGCCGCACTGTCGGAGGGTCAGTGCTGAGGGTGTGCTGCACTGTCGGAGGGTCAGTGCTGAGGGAGAGCCGCACTCTCGGAGGGTCAGTGCTGAGGGAGAGCCGCACTGTTGGAGTGCCAGTGCTGAGGGAGAGCCGCACTGCCGGATGGTCAGTACTGATGGAGAGCCGCACTGTCGGAGGGTCAGTACTGAGGGAGAGCTACACTGTCGGAGGGTCAGTACTGAGGGAGAGCTACACTGTCGGACGTTCAGTGCTGAGGGAGGGCCGCACTGTCGGAGGGTCAGTGCTGAGGGAGAGCCGCACTGTCGGAGGGTCAGTGCTGAGGAAGAGCCACACTGTCGGATGGTCAGGGCTGAGGGAGAGCCGCACTGTCGGAGGGTCAGTACTGAGGGAGAGCTGCACTGTCGGACGTTCAGTGCTGAGGGAGAGCAGCACTGTCGGAGGGTCAGTGCTGAGGGAGAGCCGCACTGTCGGAGGGTCAGTGCTGAGGGAGTGCCGCACTGTCGGAGGGTCATTACTGAGGGAGAGCCGCACTGTCGGAGGGTCAGTACTGAGGGAGAGCTGCACTGTCGGACGTTCAGTGCTGAGGGAGAGCCGCACTGTCGGAGGGTCAGTGCTGAGGGAGAGCCGCACTGTCGGAGGGTCAGTGCTGAGGGAGAGCCGCACTGTCGGAGGGTCAGTACTGATGGAGAGCCGCACTGTCGGAGGGTCAGTACTGAGGGAGAGCTGCACTGTCGGACGTTCAGTGCTGAGGGAGGGCCGCACTGTCGGAGGGTCAGTGCTGAGGGAGAGCCGCACTGTTGGAGGGTCAGTGCTGAGGGAGAGCCGCACTGTCGGAGGGTCAGGGCTGAGGGAGAGCCGCACTGTCGGAGTGTCAGTGCTGAGGGAGAGCCGCACTGTCGGAGGGTCACTACTGAGGGAGAGCTGCACTGTCGGACGTTCAGTGCGGAGGGAGAGCCGCACTGTCGGAGGGTCAGTGCTGAGGGAGAGCCGCACTGTCGGAGGGTCAGTGCTGAGGGAGAGCCGCACTGTCGGAGGGTCATTACTGAGGGAGAGCCGCAATGTCGGAGGGTCAGTACTGAGGGACAGCCGCAATTTCGGAGGGTCAGTACTGAGGGACAGCCGCAATTTCGGAGGGTCAGTACTGAGGGAGAGCCGCACTGTCGGAGGGTCAATACAGAGGGAGAGCCGCACTGTCGGTGGGTCAGTGCTGAGGGAGAGCCGCACTGCCGGATGGTCAGTACTGAGGGAGAGCCGCACTGTCGGAGGGTCAGTACTGATGGAGGGCCGCACTGTCGGAGGTTCAGTTCTGAGGGAGAGCTGCACTGTCGGAGGGTCAGTGCTGAGGGAGTGCCGCACTGTTGGAGGTTCATTACTGAGGGAGAGCCGCACTCTCGGAGGGTGAGTGCTGAGGGAGCGCAACACTGTCGGAGGGTCAGTACTGAGCGATAGCCGCACTGTCGGAGGGTCAGTGCTGAGGGAGAGCCGCACTGCCGGAGGGTCAGTACTGATGGAGAGCCGCACTGTCGGAGGGTCAGTACTGAGGGAGAGCTACACTGTCGGACGTTCAGTGCTGAGGGAGGGCCGCACTGTCGGAGGGTCAGTGCTGAGGGAGAGCCGCACTGTCGGAGGGTCAGTGCTGAGGGAGAGCCGCACTGGCGGATGGTCAGGGCTGAGGGAGAGCCGCACTGTCGGAGGGTCAGTACTGAGGGAGAGCTGCACTGTCGGACGTTCAGTGCTGAGGGAGAGCCGCACTGTCGGAGGGTCAGTGCTGAGGGAGAGCCGCTCTGTCGGAGGGTCAGTGCTGAGGGAGAGCCGCACTGTCGGAGGGTCATTACTGAGGGAGGGCCGCACTGTCGGAGGGTCAGTACTGAGGGAGAGCTGCACTGTCGGACGTTCAGTGCTGAGGGAGAGCCGCACTGTCGGAGGGTCAGTGCTGAGGGAGAGCCGCACTGTCGGAGGGTCAGTGCTGAGGGAGAGCCGCACTGTCGAAGGGTCAGTACTGAGGGAGAGCCGCACTGTCGGAGGGTCAGTACTGAGGGAGAGCTGCACTGTCGGACGTTCAGTGCTGAGGGAGGGCCGCACTGTCGGAGGGTCAGTGCTGACGGAGAGCCGCACTGTCGGAGGGTCAGTGCTGAGGGAGAGCCGCACTGTCGGAGGGTCAGGGCTGAGGGAGAGCCGCACTGTCGGAGGGTCACTACTGAGGGAGAGCTGCACTGTCGGACGTTCAGTGCGGAGGGTGAGCCGCACTGTCGGATGGTCAGTGCTGAGGGAGAGCCGCACTGTCGGAGGGTCAGTGCTGAGGGAGAGCCGCACTGTCGGAGGGTCATTACTGAGGGAGAGCCGCACTGTCGGAGGGTAAGTACTGAGGGAGAGCTGCACTGTCGGACGTTCAGTGCTGAGGGAGAGCCGCACTGTCGGAGGGTCAGTACTGAGGGAGAGCTGCACTGTCGGAGGGTCAGTACTGAGGGACAGCCGCAATTTCGGAGGGTCAGTACTGAGGGAGAGCCGCACTGTCGGAGGGTCAATACAGAGGGAGAGCCGCACTGTCGGAGGGTCAGTGCTGAGGGAGAGCCGCACTGCCGGATGGTCAGTACTGAGGGAGTGCCGCACTGTCGGATGGTCAGTACTGATGGAGGGCCGCACTGTCGGAGGGTCAGTGCTGAGGGAGAGCCGCACTGTCGGAGGGTCATTACTGAGGGAGAGCCGCACTGTCGGAGGGTCAGTACTGAGGGAGAGCTGCACTGTCGGACGTTCAGTGCTGAGGGAGAGCCGCTCTGTCGGAGGGTCAGTACTGAGGGACAGCCGCAATTTCGGAGGGTCAGTACTGAGGGAGAGCCGCACTGTCGGAGGGTCAATACAGAGGGAGAGCCGCACTGTCGGAGGGTCAGTGCTGAGGGAGAGCCGCACTGCCGGATGGTCAGTACTGAGGGAGACCCGCACTGTCGGAGGGTCAGTACTGATGGAGGGCCGCACTTTCGGAGGGTCACTACTGAGGGAGAGCTGCACTGTCGGACGTTCAGTGCGGAGGGAGAGCCGCACTGTCGGAGGGTCAGTGCTGAGGGAGAGCCGCACTGTCGGAGGGTCAGTACTGAGGGAGAGCCGCACTGTCGGAGGGTCAGTGCTGAGGGAGAGCCGCACTGTCGGAGGGTCAGTACTGAGGGAGAGCCGCACTGTCGGAGGGTCAGTACTGAGGGAGAGCCGCACTGTCGGAGGGTCATTACTGAGGGAGAGCCGCACTGTCGGAGGGTCAGTACTGAGGGAGAGCTGCACTGTCGGACGTTCAGTGCTGAGGGAGAGCCGCACTGTCGGAGGGTCAGTACTGAGGGACAGCCGCAATTTCGGAGGGTCAGTACTGAGGGAGAGCCGCACTGTCGGAGGGTCAATACAGAGGGAGAGCCGCACTGTCGGAGGGTCAGTGCTGAGGGAGAGCCGCACTGCCGGATGGTCAGTACTGAGGGAGACCCGCACTGTCGGAGGGTCAGTACTGATGGAGGGCCGCACTTTCGGAGGGTCAGTGCTGAGGGAGAGCCGCACTGTTGGAGGGTCAGTACTGAAGGAGAGCCGCACTGTCGGAGGGTCAGTGCTGAGGGAGAGCCGCACTGTCGGAGGGTCAGTGGTGAGGGAGAGCCGCACTGTGGGAGGGTCAGTGCTGAGGGAGCGCTGCACTGTCGGAGGGTCAGTACTGAGGGAGAGCCGCACTGTGGGAGGGTCAGTGCTGAGGGAGAGCCGCACTGTCGGAGTGTCAGTGCTGAGGGAGAGCCGCACTGTCGGAGGGTCAGTGCTGAGGGAGAGCCGCACTGTCGGATGGTCAGGGCTGAGGGAGAGCCGCACTGTCGGAGGATCAGTGCTGAGGGAGAGCTGCACTGTCGGACGTTCAGTGCTGAGGGAGAGCCGCACTGTCGGAGGGTCAGTGCTGAGGGAGAGCCGCACTGTCGGAGGGTCAGTGCTGAGGGAGAGCCGCACTGTCGGAGGGTCATTACTGAGGGAGAGCCGCACTGTCGGAGGGTCAGTACTGAGGGAGAGCTGCACTGTCGGACGTTCAGTGCTGAGGGAGAGCCTCACTGTCGGAGGGTCAGTGCTGAGGGAGAGCCGCACTGTCGGAGGGTCAGTGCTGAGGGAGAGCCGCACTGTCGGAGGGTCAGTACTGATGGAGAGCCGCACTGTCGGAGGGTCAGTACTGAGGGAGAGCTGCACTGTCGGACGTTCAGTGCTGAGGGAGGGCCGCACTGTCGGAGGGTCAGTGCTGAGGGAGAGCCGCACTTTCGGAGGGTCAGTGCTGAGGGAGAGCCGCACTGTCGGAGGGTCAGGGCTGAGGGAGAGCCGCACTGTCGGAGGGTCACTACTGAGGGAGAGCTGCACTGTCGGACGTTCAGTGCGGAGGGAGAGCCGCACTGTCGGAGGGTCAGTGCTGAGGGAGAGCCGCACTGTCGGAGGGTCAGTGCTGAGGGAGAGCCGCACTGTCGGAGGGTCATTACTGAGGGAGAGCCGCACTGTCGGAGGGTCAGTACTGAGGGAGAGCTGCACTGTAGGACGTTCAGTGCTGAGGGAGAGCCTCACTGTCGGAGGGTCAGTACTGAGGGACAGCCGCAATTTCGGAGGGTCAGTACTGAGGGAGAGCCGCACTGTCGGAGGGTCAATACAGAGGGAGAGCCGCACTGTCGGAGGGTCAGTGCTGGGGGAGAGCCGCACTGCCGGATGGTCAGTACTGAGGGAGAGCCGTACTGTCGGAGGGTCAGTACTGATGGAAGGCCGCACTGTCGGAGGGTCAGTGCTGAGGGAGAGCCGCACTGTTGGAGGGTCAGTACTGAGGGAGAGCCGCACTGTCGGAGGGTCAGTGCTGAGGGAGAGCCGCACTGTCGGAGGGTCAGTGGTGAGGGAGAGCCGCACTGTCGGAGGGTCAGTACTGAGGGAGAGCCGCACTGTCGGAGGTTCAGTTCTGAGGGAGAGCCGCACTGTCGGAGGGTCAGTGCTGAGGGAGTGCCGCCTTGTTGGAGGTTCATTTCTGAGGGAGAGCCGCATTCGCGGAGGGTGAGTGCTGAGGGAGCGCAACACTGTTGGAGGGTCAGTACTGAGCGAGAGCTGCACTGTCGGAGGGTCAGTGCTGAGGGAGAGCCGCACTGTCGGAGGGTCAGTGCTGAGGGATAGCCGCTCTGTCGAAGGGTCAGTCCAGAGGGAGAGCCGCACTGTCGGAGGGTCAGTGCTGAGGGAGTGCTGCACTGTCGGAGGGTCAGTGCTGACGGAGAGCCGCACTCTCGGAGGGTCAGTGCTGAGGGAGAGCCGCACTGTTGGAGGGCCAGTGATGAGGGAGAGCCGCACTGTCGGAGGGTCAGTGCTGAGGGAGTGCTGCACTGTCGGAGGGTCAGTGCTGAGGGAGAGCCTCACTCTCGGAGGGTCAGTGCTGAGGGAGCGCCGCACTGTCGGAGGGTCAGGTGTGAGGGAGAGCCGAACTGTCGGAGGGTCAGTGCTGAGGGAGAGCTGCTCTGTCCGAGGGTCAGTGCTGAGGGAGAGCCGCACTGTCGGAGGGTCAGTACTGAGGGAGGGCCGCACTGTCGGAGGGTCAGTACTGAGTGAGAGCCGAACTGTCGGAGGGTCAGTACTGATGGAGCGCCGCACTGTCGGAGGGTCAGTACTGAGGGAGTGCCGCACGTTCGGAGGGTCAGTGCTGAGGGAGTGCCGCACTGTCAGAGGGTCAGTACTGAGGGAGAGCCGCACTGTCGGAGGGTCTTTGCTGAGGGAGAGCCGCACTGTCGGAGGGTCAGTACTGAGGGAGAGCTGCACTCTCGGAGGGTCAGTACTGAGGGAGAGCCGCACTGTCGAGAGGGTCAGTGCTGAGGGAGAGCCGCACTGTCGGAGGGTCAGGGCTGAGGGAGAGCCGCACTGTCGGAGGGCCAGTGCTGAGGGAGAACCGCAATGTCGGATGGTCAGTACTGAGGGAGGGCCGCACTGTCGGAGGGTCAGTACTGAGGGAGAGCCGAACTGTCGGAGGGTCAGTGCTAAGGGAGTGCCCCACTGTCAGAGGGTCAGTACTGAGGGAGAGCCGCACTGTTGGAGGGTCAGTATTGAGGGAGAGCCGCACTGTCGGAGGGTCAGTGCTGAGGGAGAGCCGCACTGTGGGAGGGTCAGTGCTGAGGGAGACACACACTGTCGGAGGGTCAGTACTGAGGGAGAGCCGCACTGTCGGAGGGTCAGTGCTGAGGGAGAGCCGCACTGTCGGAGGGTCAGTTTTGCGGGAGAGCCAAACTGTTGGAGGGTCAGTGCTGAGTGAGGGCCGCACTGTCGGAGGGTCAGTGCTGAGGGAGAGCCGCACTGTCGGAGGGTCTTTGCTGAGGGAGAGCCGCACTGTCGGAGGGTCAGTACTGAGGGAGAGCCGCACTGTCGGAGGGTCAGTACTGAGGGAGAGCTGTACTGTCGGAGGGTCAGTGCTGAGTGAGAGCTGCACTGTCGGAGGGTCAGTCCTGAGGGAGAGCCGCACAGTCGGAGGTTTTGTACTGATGGAGAGCCGCACTGTCTGAGGGTCAGTGCTGAGGGAGAGCCGCAGTGTTGGAGGGTCAGTGCTGAGGGAGAGCCGTACTGTCGGAGGATCAGTGCTGAGGGAGCGCTGCACTGTCTGAGGGTCAGTACTGAGGGAGAGCCGCACTGTCGGAGGGTGAGTTCTGAGGAATAGCCGCACTGTCAGAGGGTCAGTACTGAGGGAGAGCCGTACTGTCGGAGGGTCAGTGCTGAGGGAGCGCTGCACTGTCTGAGGGTCAGTACTGAGGGAGAGCCGCACTGTCGGAGGGTCAGTGCTGAGGGAACGCTGCACTGTCGGAGGGTCAGTGCTGAGGGAGAGCCGCACTGTCGGAGGGTCAGTGCTGAGGGAGCGCCGCACTGTCAGAGGGTCAGTACTGAGGGACTGCAGCAATGTCGGAGGGTCAGAACTGAGGGAACGCTGCACTGTCGGAGGGTCAGTGCTGAGGGAGAGCCGCACTGTCGGAGGGTCATTACTGAGGGAGAGCCGTACTGTCGGAGGGTCAGTACTGAGGGAGAGCTGTAATGTCGGAGGGTCAGTACTGAGGGAGAGCTGTACTTTCGGAGGGTCAGTCCTGAGGGAACGCTGCACTTTCGGAGTGTCAGTACTGAGGGAGAGCCGCACTGTCGGAGGGTCAGTGCTGAGGGAGAGCCGCACTGTCGGACGGTCTTTGCTGAGGGAGAGCCGCATTGTCGGAGGGTCAGTGCTGAAGGAGAGCCGCACTGTCGGAGGGTCAGTACTGAGGGAGAGCCGCACCGTCGGAGGATAAGTGCTGAGGGAGAGCCGCACTGTCGGAGGGTCAGTTTTGAGGGAGAGCCGCACTTTTGGAGGGTCAGTACTGAGGGAGAGCCGCGCTGTTGGAGGGTCAGTATGGAGTTAGCGCCGCACGGTCGGAGGGTCAGTGCTGAGGGACCGCCACACTGTCGGAGGGTCAGTACTGAGGGAGAGCCGCACTGTTGGAAGGTCAGTACTGAGGAAGAGCTGCACTGTCGGAGGGTCAGTGCTGAGGGAGAGCCGCACTGTCGGAGAGTCAGTACTGAGGGGGAGCCGCACGGTCGGAGTGTCAGTGCTGAGGGAGAGCCGCACTGTAGGAGGGTCAGTGCTGAGGGAGAGCCGCACTGTTGGAGGGTGAGTACTGAGGGAGAGCCGCACTGTTGGAGGGTCAGTATTGAGGGAGAGCCGCACTGTCGGAGGGTCAGTGCTGATGGAGAGCCGCACTGTCGGAGGGTCAGTGCTGAGGGAGACCCACACTGTCGGAGGGTCAGTACTGAGGGAGAGCCGCACTGTCGGAGGGTCAGTGCTGAGGGAGAGCCGCACTGTCGGAGGGTCAGTGTTGCGGGAGAGCCACACTGTCGGAGTGTCAGTGCTGAGGGAGAGCCGCACTGTCGGAGGGTCAGTGCTCAGGGAGAGCCGCACTGTCGGAGGCACAGTGCTGAGGGAGAGCCGCACTGTCGGAGGGTCAGTGCTGAGGGAGAGCCGCACTGTCGGAGGGTCAGTGCTGAGGGAGAGCTGCACTGTCGGAGGGTCAGTGCTGAGGGAGAGCCGCACTGTCGGAGGGTCAGTGCTGAGGGAGAGCCGCACAGTCGGAGGGTCAGTACTGAGGGAGAGCCGCACTGTCGGAGGGTCAGTACTGAGGGAGAGCCGTACTGTCGGTGGGTCAGTGGTGAGGGAGTGCTGCACTGTCGGAGGGTCAGTGCTGAGGGAGAGCTGCACTGTCGGAGGGTCAGTCCTGAGGGAGAGCCGCACTGTCGGAGGGTCAGTGCTGAGGGACAGCTGCACTGTCGGAGGTTTTGTACTGAGGGAGAGCCGCACAGTCGGAGGGTCAGCACTGAGGGACAGCTGCACTGTCGGAGGTTTTGTACTGAGGGAGAGCCGCACTGTCGCAGGGTCAGTGCTGAGGGAGAGCCGCACTGTCTGTGGGTCAGTACTGAGGGAGATCCGCAGTGTCGGAGGGTCAGTACTGAGGGAGAGCCGCACTGTTGGAGGGTCAGTACTGAGGGAGAGCCGCACTGTCGGAGTGTCAGTTCTGAGGGAGAGCCGCACTGTCAGAGGGTCAGTACTGAAGGAGAGCCGCACTGTCGGAGGGTCAGTGCTGAGGGAGAGCCGCACTGTCGGAGGGTCAGTGCTGAGGGAGAGCTGCACTGTCGGAGGGTCAGTGCTGAGGGAGAGCCGCACTGCAGGAGGGTCAGTGCTGAGGGAGAGCCGCACTGTCGGAGGGTCAGTAGTGAGGGAGAGCTGCACTGTCTGAGGGTCTGTACTGAGGGAGAGCCGCACTGTCGGAGGGTCAGTACTGAGGGAGAGCCACACTGTCGGAGGGTCAGTGCTGAGGGAGAGCCGCACTGTCGGAGGATCAGTGCTGAGGGAACGCTGCACTGTCGGAGGTTAAGTGCTGAGGGAGAGCCGCACTGTCGGAGGGTCGGTGCTGAGGGAGCGCCGCACGGTCAGAGGGTCAGTACTGAGGAAGAGCCGCACTGTCGGATGGTCAGTGCTGAGGGAGAGCCGCACTGTCGGAGGGTCAGTACTGACGGAGAGCCGCACTGTCGTAGGGTCAGTGCTGAGTGAGATCTGCACTGTAGGAGGGTCAGTGCTGAGGGAACGCCGCACTGTCGGAGGGTCAGTGCTGAGGGATAGCCGCACTGTCGGATTTTCAGTACTGAGGGAGAGCCGCACTTTCGGAGGGTCAGTACTGAGGGAGAGCTGCACTGTCGGACGTTCAGTGCTGAGGGAGGGCCGCACTGTCGGAGGGTCAGTGCTGAGGGAGAGCCGCACTGTTGGAGGGTCATTACTGAGGGAGAGCCGCACTGTCGGAGGGTCAGTTCTGAGGGAGAGCCGCACTGTCGGAGGGTCAGTACTGAGGGAGAGCTGCACTTTCGGAGGGTCAGTACTGAGGGAGAGCCGTACTGTCGGTGGGTCAGTGGTGAGGGAGTGCTGCACTGTCGGAGGGTCAGTGCTGAAGGAGAGCTGCACTGTCGGAGGGTCAGTCCTGAGGGAGAGCCGCACTGTCGGAGGGTCAGTGCTGAGGGACAGCTGCACTGTCGGAGGTTTTGTACTGAGGGAGAGCCGCACAGTCGGAGGGTCAGCACTGAGGGACAGCTGCACTGTCGGAGGTTTTGTACTGAGGGAGAGCCGCACTGTCGGAGGGTCAGTGCTGAGGGAGAGCCGCACTGTCTGTGGGTCAGTACTGAGGGAGATCCGCAGTGTCGGAGGGTCAGTACTGAGGGAGAGGCGTACTGTCGGAGGATCAGTGCTGAGGGAGAGCCGCACTGTCGGAGTGTCAGTTCTGAGGGAGAGCCGCACTGTCAGAGGGTCAGTACTGAAGGAGAGCCGCACTGTCGGAGGGTCAGTGCTGAGGGAGAGCCGCACTGTCGGAGGGTCAGTGCTGAGGGAGAGCCGCACTGTCGGAGGGTCAGTGCTGAGGGAGAGCCGCACTGCAGGAGGGTCAGTGCTGAGGGAGAGCCGCACTGTCGGAGGGTCAGTAGTGAGGGAGAGCTGCACTGTCTGAGGGTCTGTACTGAGGGAGAGCCGCACTGTCGGAGGGTCAGTACTGAGGGAGAGCCGCACTGTCGGAGGGTCAGTGCTGAGGTAGAGCCGCACTGTCGGAGGGTCAGTACTGAGGGAGAGCCGTACTGTCGGAGGGTCAGTACTGAGGGAGAGCTGTACTGTCGGATTTTCAGTACTGAGGGAGAGCCGCACTGTCGGAGGGTCAGTGCTGAGGGAGAGCCGCACTGTCGGAGGGTCTTTGCTGATGGAGAGCCGAATGTTCGGAGGGTCAGTGCTGAGGGAGAGCCGCACTGTCGGAGGGTCAGTGCTGAGGGAGAGCCTCACTGTCCGAGGGTCTGTACTGAGGGAGAGCCGAACGTTCGGAGGGTCAGTGCTGAGGGAGAGCCGCACTGTCGGAGGGACAGTGCTGAGGGAGAGCCGCACTGTCGGAGGGTCAGTACTGACGGAGAGCCGCACTGTCGTAGGGTCAGTGCTGAGTGAGATCTGCACTGTAGGAGGGTCAGTGCTGAGGGAACGCCGCACTGTCGGAGGGTCAGTGCTGAGGGATAGCCGCACTGTCGGATTTTCAGTACTGAGGGAGAGCCGCACTTTCGGAGGGTCAGTACTGAGGGAGAGCTGCACTGTCGGACGTTCAGTGCTGAGGGAGGGCCGCACTGTCGGAGGGTCAGTGCTGAGGGAGAGCCGCACTGTTGGAGGGTCATTACTGAGGGAGAGCCGCACTGTCGGAGGGTCAGTTCTGAGGGAGAGCCGCACTGTCGGAGGGTCAGTACTGAGGGAGAGCTGCACTGTCGGAGGGTCAGTACTGAGGGAGAGCCGTACTGTCGGTGGGTCAGTGGTGAGGGAGTGCTGCACTGTCGGAGGGTCAGTGCTGAAGGAGAGCTGCACTGTCGGAGGGTCAGTCCTGAGGGAGAGCCGCACTGTCGGAGGGTCAGTGCTGAGGGACAGCTGCACTGTCGGAGGTTTTGTACTGAGGGAGAGCCGCACAGTCGGAGGGTCAGCACTGAGGGACAGCTGCACTGTCGGAGGTTTTGTACTGAGGGAGAGCCGCACTGTCGGAGGGTCAGTGCTGAGGGAGAGCCGCACTGTCTGTGGGTCAGTACTGAGGGAGATCCGCAGTGTCGGAGGGTCAGTACTGAGGGAGAGGCGTACTGTCGGAGGATCAGTGCTGAGGGAGAGCCGGACTGTTGGAGGGTCAGTACTGAGGGAGAGCCGCACTGTCGGAGTGTCAGTTCTGAGGGAGAGCCGCACTGTCAGAGGGTCAGTACTGAAGGAGAGCCGCACTGTCGGAGGGTCAGTGCTGAGGGAGAGCCGCACTGTCGGAGGGTCAGTGCTGAGGGAGAGCCGCACTGTCGGAGGGTCAGTGCTGAGGGAGAGCCGCACTGCAGGAGGGTCAGTGCTGAGGGAGAGCCGCACTGTCGGAGGGTCAGTAGTGAGGGAGAGCTGCACTGTCTGAGGGTCTGTACTGAGGGAGAGCCGCACTGTCGGAGGGTCAGTACTGAGGGAGAGCCGCACTGTCGGAGGGTCAGTGCTGAGGGAGAGCCGCACTGTTGGTGGATCAGTGCTGAGGGAGAGCCGCACTGTCGGAGGATCAGTGCTGAGGGAACGCTGCACTGTCGGAGGTTAAGTGCTGAGGGAGAGCCGCACTGTCGGAGGGTCGGTGCTGAGGGAGCGCCGCACGGTCAGAGGGTCAGTACTGAGGAAGAGCCGCACTGTCGGATGGTCAGTGCTGAGGGAGAGCCGCACTGTCGGAGGGTCAGTGCTGAGGGAGAGCCGTACTGACGGAGGGTCAGTACTGAGGGAGAGCCGCACTGTCGGAGGGTCAGTACTGAGGGAGTGCAGCAATGTCGGAGGGTCAGTACTGAGGGAGAGCCGCAGTGTCGGAGGGTCATTACTGAGGGAGTGCCGTACTGTCGGAGGGTCAGTACTGAGGGAGAGCCGTACTGTCGGAGGGTCAGTACTGAGGGAGAGCTGTACTGTCGGATTTTCAGTACTGAGGGAGAGCCGCACTGTCGGAGGGTCAGTGCTGAGGGAGAGCCGCACTGTCGGAGGGTCTTTGCTGAGGGAGAGCCGAATGTTCGGAGGGTCAGTGCTGAGGGAGAGCCGCACTGTCGGAGGGTCAGTGCTGAGGGAGAGCCTCACTGTCCGAGGGTCTGTACTGAGGGAGAGCCGAACGTTCGGAGGGTCAGTGCTGAGGGAGAGCCGCACTGTCGGAGGGACAGTGCTGAGGGAGAGCCGCACTGTCGGAGGGTCAGTACTGACGGAGAGCCGCACTGTCGTAGGGTCAGTGCTGAGTGAGATCTGCACTGTAGGAGGGTCAGTGCTGAGGGAACGCCGCACTGTCGGAGGGTCAGTGCTGAGGGATAGCCGCACTGTCGGATTTTCAGTACTGAGGGAGAGCCGCACTTTCGGAGGGTCAGTACTGAGGGAGAGCTGCACTGTCGGACGTTCAGTGCTGAGGGAGGGCCGCACTGTCGGAGGGTCAGTGCTGAGGGAGAGCCGCACTGTTTGAGGGTCATTACTGAGGGAGAGCCGCACTGTCGGAGGGTCAGTACTGAGGGAGAGCCGCACTGTCGGAGGGTCAGTACTGAGGGAGAGCTGCACTGTCGGACCTTCAGTGCTGAGGGAGAGCCGCACTGTCGGAGGGTCAGTGCTGAGGGAGAGCCGCACTGTCGGAGGGTCAGTGCTGAGGGAGAGCCGCACTGTCGGAGGGTCATTACTGAGGGAGAGTCGCACTGTCGTAGAGTCAGTACTGAGGGAGAGCTGCACTGTCGGACGTTCAGTGCTGAGGGAGAGCCGCACTGTCGGAGGGTCTGTACTGAGGGAGAGCCGCACTGTCGGAGGTTCAGTGCTGAGGGAGAGCCGCACTGTCGGAGGATCAGTACTGAGGGAGAGCAACACTGTTGGAGAGTCAGTACTGAGGGAGAGCCGCACTGTCGGAGGGTCAGTGCTGAGGGAGAGCCGCACTGTCGGAGGGTCAGTACTGAGGGAGAGCCGCACTGTGGGAGGGTCAGTAATGAGGGAGAGCCGCACTGTCGGAGGGTCAGTACTGAGGGAGAGCCCCACTGACGGAGGGTCACTGCTGAGGGAGCGCGGCACTGTCGGAGGGTCAGTGCTGAGGGAGCGCCGCACTGTCGGAGGGTCAGTACTGAGGGAGCGCGGCACTGTCGGAGGGTCAGTGCTGAGGGATAGCCGCACTGTCGGATTTTCAGTACTGAGGGAGAGCCGCAATGTAGGAGGGTCAGTGTTGAGGGAACGCCGCACTGTCGGAGGGTCAGTGCTGAGGGATAGCCGCACTGTCGGATTTTCAGTACTGAGGGAGAGCCGCACTGTCGGAGGGTCAGTACTGAGGGAGAGCTGCACTGTCGGACGTTCAGTGCTGAGGGAGAGCCGCGCAGTCGGAGGGTCAGTGCTGAGGGAGAGCCGCACTGTCGGAGGGTCAGTGCTGAGGGAGAGCCGCACTGTCGGAGGGTCATTGCTGAGGGAGAGCCGTACTGTCGGAGGGTCAGTACTGAGGGAGAGCCGCACTGTCGGAGGGTCAGTGCTGAGGGAGAGCTGCACTGTCGGACGTTCAGTGCTGAGGGAGAGCCGCACTGTCGGAGGGCCAGTGCTGAGGGAGAGCCGCACTGTCGGAGGGTCAGTGCTGATGGAGAGCCGTACTGTCGGAGGGTCAGTACTGAGGGAGAGCCGCACTGTCGGAGGGTCAGTACTGAGGGAGGGCCGTACTGTCGGAGGGTCAGTACTGAGGGAGAGCTGCACTGTCGGACGTTCAGTGCTGAGGGAGGGCCGCACTGTCGGGTCAGTGCTGAGGGAGAGCCGCACTGTCGGAGGGTCAGTGCTGAGGGAGAGCCGCACTGTCGGAGGGTCAGGGCTGAGGGAGAGCCGCACTGTCGGATGGTCAGTACTGAGGGAGAGCTGCACTGTCGGACGTTCAGTGCTGAGGGAGAGCCGCACTGTCGGAGGGTCAGTGTTGAGGGAGAGCCGCACTGTCGGAGGGTCAGTGCTGAGGGAGAGCCGCACTGTCGGAGGGTCATTACTGAAGGAGAGCCGCACTGTCGGAGGGTCAGTACTGAGGGAGAGCTGCACTGTCGGACGTTCAGTGCTGAGGGAGAGCCGCACTGTCGGAGGGTCAGTGCTGAGGGAGAGCCGCACTGTCGGAGGGTCAGTGCTGAGGGAGAGCCGCACTGTCGGAGGGTCAGGGCTGAGGGAGAGCCGCACTGTCGGAGGGCCAGTGCTGAGGGAGAACCGCAATGTCGGAGGTTCAGGTGTGAGGGAGAGCCGCACTGTCGGAGGGTCAGTGCTGAGGGAGAGCTGCACCGTCGGAGGGTCAGTACTGTGGGAGAGCCGCACTGTCGGAGGGTCAGTACTGAGGGAGAGCCGCTCTGTCGCAGGGTCAGTACTGAGGGAGACCGCACTGTCGGAGGGTCAGTGTTGAGGGAGAGCCACACTGTCGGAGGGTCTTTGCTGAGGGAGAGCCGCACAGTCGGAGGGTCAGTACTGAGGGAGAGCGGCACTGTCGGAGGGTCAGTACTGAGGGAGAGCCGCACTGTCGGAGGGTCAGTGCTGAGGGAGAGCCGCATTGTCGGAGGGTCAATGCTGAGGGAGAGCCGCACTGTCGGAGGGTCAGTGCTGAGGGAAACCCACACTGTCGGAGGGTCAGTGCTGAGGGAAACCCACACTGTCGGAGGGTCAGTACTGAGGGAGAGCCGCACTGTTGGAGGGTCAGTATTGAGGGAGAGCCGCACTGTCGGAGGGTCAGTGCTGAGGGAGAGCCGCACTGTTGGAGGGTCAGTACTGAGGGAGAGCTGCACTGTCGGAGGATCAGTACTGAGGGAGAGCCGCACTGTCGGAGGGTCAGTACTGAGGGAGAGCCGCACTGTCGGAGGGTCAATACTGAGGGAGAGCTGCACTGAAGGAGGGTCAGTGCTGAGTGAGAGCGCACTGTCGGAGGGTCAATACTGAGGCAGACTTGAATTGTCGGAGGGTCAATAATGAGGGAGTGTTGAACTGTCGGAGGGTCAGTACTGAGGGAGAGCTGCAATGTCGGAGGGTCAGTACTGAGGGAGCGCAGCACTGTCAGAGGGTCAGTTCTGAGGGAGAGCCGCTCTGTCGGAGGGTCAGTACTGAGGGAGAGCCGCACTGTCGGAGGGTCAGTGCTGAGGGAGAGCCGCACTGTCGGAGGGTCAGGGCTGAGGGAGAGCCGCACTGTCGGAGGGCCAGTGCTGAGGGAGATCCTCATTGTCGGAGGGTCAGTGTTGAGGGAGAGCCGCACTGTCGGAGGGTCAATATTGAGGGTGAGCTGCACTGTCGGACGGTCAGGATTGAGGGTGAGCCGCACTGTCGGAGGGGCCATGCTGAGGGAGAGCCGCTCTGTCGGAGGGACAGTCCAGAGGGAGAGCCGCACTGTCGGAGGGTCAGTGCTGAGGGAGAGCTGCACTGTCGGAGGGTCATTACTGAGGGAGAGCTGCACTGTCGGAGGATCAGTGCTGAGGGAGAGCCGCACTGTCGGAACGTCAGTACTGAGGGATTGCCGCACTGTCAGAGGTTCTGTACTGAGGGAGAGCCCCACTGTCGGAGGGTCAGCGCTGAGGGAGAGCCGCACTGTCAGAGGGTCAGTGCTGAGGGAGAGCCGCACTGTCGGAGGGTCATTACTGAGGGAGAGCCGCACTGTCGGAGAGTCAGTGCTGAGGGAGAGCTGCACTGTGGGAGGGTCAGTACTGAGGGAGAGCTGCACTGTCGGACGTTCAGTGCTGAGGGAGAGCCGCACTGTCGGAGGGCCAGTGCTGAGGGAGAGCCGCACTGTCGGAGGGTCAGTACTGATGGAGATCCGCACTTTCGGAGGGTCAGTACTGAGGGAGAGCCGCACTGTCGGACGTTCAGTGCTGAGGGAGGGCCGCACTGTCGGAGGGTCAGTGCTGAGGGAGAGCCGCACTGTCGGAGGGTCATTACTGAGGGAGAGCCGCACTGTCGGAGGGTCAGTACTGAGGGAGAGCCGCACTGTCGGAGGGTCAGTACTGAGAGAGAGCTGCACTGTCGGACCTTCAGTGCTGAGGGAGAGCCGCACTGTCGGAGGGTCAGTGCTGAGGGAGAGCCGCACTGTGGGAGGGTCAGTGCTGAGGGAGAGCCGCACTGTCGGAGGGTCATTACTGAGGGAGAGTCGCACTGTCGGAGGGTCAGTACTGAGGGAGAGCTGCACTGTCGGACGTTCAGTGCTGAGGGAGAGCCGCACTGTCGGAGGGTCAGTGCTGTGGGAGAGCCGCACTGTCGGAGGGTCAGGGCTGAGGGAGAGCCGCACTGTCGGAGGGCCAGTGCTGAGGGAGAACCGCAATGTCGGATGGTCAGTACTGAGGGAGGGCCGCACTGTCGGAGGCTCAGTACTGAGGGAGAGCCGAACTGTCGGAGGGTCAGTGGTAAGGGAGAGCCGCACTGTCGGAGGGTCAGTGCTGAGGGAGAGCCGCACTGTCGGAGGGTCAGTGCTGAGGGAGAGCCGCACTGTCGGAGGGTCAGTGTTGCGGGAGAGCCACACTGTTGGAGGGTCAGTGCTGAGTGAGTGCCGCACTGTTGGAGGGTCAGTGCTGAGGGAGAGCCGCACTGTCGGAGGGTCTTTGCTGAGGGAGAGCCGTACTGTCGGAGGGTCAGTGCTGAGGGAGAGCTGCACTGTCGGAGGGTCAGTCCTGAGGGAGAGCCGCACAGTCGGAGGTTTTGTACTGAGGGAGAGCCGCACTGTCTGAGGGTCAGTGCTGAGGGAGAGCCGCAGTGTCGGAGCGTCAGTGCTGAGGGAGAGCCGTACTGTCGGAGGATCAGTGCTGAGGGTGCGCTGCACTGTCTGAGGGTCAGTACTGAGGGAGAGCCGCACTGTCGGAGGGTCAGTTCTGAGGGAGCGCTGCACTGTCTGAGGGTCAGTACTGAGGGATAGCCGCACTGTCGGAGGGTCAGTGCTGAGGGAGAGCCGTGCTGTCGGTGGATCAGTGCTGAGGGAGAGCCGCACTGTCGGAGGATCAGTGCTGAGGGAACGCTGCACTGTCGGAGGGTCGGTGCTGAGGGAGAGCCGCACTGTCGGAGGGTCAGTGCTGAGGGAGCGCCGCACTGTCAGAGGGTCAGTACTGAGGAAGAGCCGAACTGTCGGAGGGTCAGTGCTGAGGGAGAGCCGCACTGTCGGAGGGTCAGTACTGAGGGAGTGCAGCAATGTCGGAGGGTCAGTACTGAGGGAACGCTGCACTGACGGAGGGTCAGTGCTGAGGGAGAGCCGCACTGTCGGAGGGTCATTACTGAGGCAGAGCCGTACTGTCGGAGGGTCAGTACTGAGGGAGAGCCATACTGTCGGAGGGTCAGTACTGAGGGAGAGCTGTAATGTCGGAGGGTCAGTACTGAGGGAGAGCTGTACTTTCGGAGGGTCAGTCCTGAGGGAACGCTGCACTGTCGGAGGGTCAGTGCTGAGGGAGAGCTGCACTGTCGGAGGGTCAGTACTGAGGGAGAGCCGCACTGTCGGAGGGTCAGTGCTGAGGGAGAGCCGCACTGTCGGAGGGTCAGTACTGAGGGAGAGCCGCACTGTCGGAGGGTCAGTGCTGAGGGAGAGCCGCACTGTCGGACGGTCTTAGCTGTGGGAGAGCCGGACTGTCGGAGGGTCACTACTGAGGGAGAGCCGCACCGTCGGAGGATAAGTGCTGAGGGAGAGCCGCACTGTCGGAGGGTCAGTTTTGAGGGAGAGCCGCACTGTTGGAGGGTCAGTATTGAGGGAGAGCCGCGCTGTTGGAGGGTCAGTATGGAGTTAGCGCCGCCCGGTCGGAGGGTCAGTGCTGAGGGACCGCCACACTGTCGGAGGGTCAGTACTGAGGGAGAGCCGCACTGTTGGAAGGTCAGTACTGAGGGAGAGCCGCACTGTTGGAAGGTCAGTACTGAGGGAGAGCTGCACTGTCGGAGGGTCAGTACTGAGGGAGAGCCGCACTGTTGGAAGGTCAGTGCTGAGGGAGAGCCGCACTGTCGGAGGGTCAGTACTGAGGGAGAGCCGAACTGTCGGATGGTCAGTGCTGAGGGAGAGCCGCACTGTCGGAGAGTCAGTACTGAGGGGGAGCCGCACTGTCGGAGGGTCAGTGCTGAGGGAGAGCCGCACTGTCGGAGTGTCAGTGCTGAGGGAGAGCCGCACTGTAGGAGGGTCAGTGCTGAGGGAGAGCCGCACTGTTGGATGGTGAGTACTGAGGGAGAGCCGCACTGTTGGAGGGTCAGTATTGAGGGAGAGCCGCACTGTCGGAGGGTCAGTGCTGAGGGAGAGCCGCACTGTCGGAGGGTCAGTGCTGAGGGAGACCCACACTGTCGGAGGGTCAGTACTGAGGGAGAGCCGCACTGTCGGAGGGTCAGTGCTGAGGGAGAGCCGCACTGTCGGAGGGTCAGTGTTGCGGGAGAGCCACACTGTCGGAGTGTCAGTGCTGAGGGAGAGCCGCACTGTCGGAGGGTCAGTGCTGAGGGAGAGCCGCACTGTCGGAGGGTCAGTGCTGAGGGAGAGCCGCACTGTCGGAGGGTCAGTACTGAGGGAGAGGCGTACTGTCGGAGGGTCAATACTGAGGGAGAGCCGCACTGAAGGAGGGTCAGTGCTGAGTGAGAGCGCACTGTCGGAGGGTCAATACTGAGGCAGACTTGAACTGTCGGAGGGTCAATAATGAGGGAGTGCTGAACTGTCGGAGGGTCAGTACTGAGGGAGAGCTGCAATGTCGGAGGGTCAGTGCTGAGGGAGAGCCGCACTGTCGGAGGGTCAGGGCTGAGGGAGAACCGCACTGTCGGAGGGTCAGTGCTGAGGGTGAGCCGCACTGTCGGAGGGTCAGTGCTGAGGGAGAGCTGCACTGTCGGAGGGTCAGTACTGAGGGAGCGCAGCACTGTCGGAGGGTCAGTTCTGAGGGAGAGCCGCTCTGTCGGAGGGTCAGTACTGAGGGAGAGCTGCACTGTCGGAGGGTCAGTGCTGAGGGAGAGCCGCACTGTCGGAGGGTCAGGGCTGAGGGAGAGCCGCACTGTCGGAGGGCCAGTGCTGAGGGAGATCCTCACTGTCGGAGGGTCAGTGTTGAGGGAGAGCCGCACTGTCGGAGGGTCAGTATTGAGGGTGAGCTGCACTGTCGGACGGTCAGGATTGAGGGTGAGCCGCACTGTCGGAGGGGCCATGCTGAGGGAGAGCCGCTCTGTCGGAGGGTCAGTCCAGAGGGAGAGCCGCACTGTCGGAGGGTCAGTGCTGAGGGAGAGCCGCACTGTCGGAGGGTCAATACTGAGGGAGAGCTGCACTGAAGGAGGGTCAGTGCTGAGTGAGAGCGCACTGTCGGAGGGTCAATACTGAGGCAGACTTGAATTGTCGGAGGGTCAATAATGAGGGAGTGCTGAACTGTCGGAGGGTCAGTACTGAGGGAGAGCTGCAATGTCGGAGGGTCAGTACTGAGGGAGCGCAGCACTGTCAGAGGGTCAGTTCTGAGGGAGAGCCGCTCTGTCGGAGGGTCAGTACTGAGGGAGAGCCGCACTGTCGGAGGGTCAGTGCTGAGGGAGAGCCGCACTGTCGGAGGGTCAGGGCTGAGGGAGAGCCGCACTGTCGGAGGGCCAGTGCTGAGGGAGATCCTCATTGTCGGAGGGTCAGTGTTGAGGGAGAGCCGCACTGTCGGAGGGTCAATATTGAGGGAGAGCTGCACTGTCGGACGGTCAGGATTGAGGGTGAGCCGCACTGTCGGAGGGGCCATGCTGAGGGAGAGCCGCTCTATCGGAGGGACAGTCCAGAGGGAGAGCCGCACTGTCGGAGGGTCAGTGCTGAGGGAGAGCTGCACTGTCGGAGGGTCATTACTGAGGGAGAGCTGCACTGTCGGAGGATCAGTGCTGAGGGAGAGCCGCACTGTCGGAACGTCAGTACTGAGGGATTGCCGCACTGTCAGAGGTTCTGTACTGAGGGAGAGCCCCACTGTCGGAGGGTCAGCGCTGAGGGAGAGCCGCACTGTCAGAGGGTCAGTGCTGAGGGAGAGCCGCACTGTCGGAGGGTCATTACTGAGGGAGAGCCGCACTGTCGGAGGGTCAGTGCTGAGGGAGAGTTGCACTGTGGGAGGGTCAGTACTGAGGGAGAGCTGCACTGTCGGACGTTCAGTGCTGAGGGAGAGCCGCACTGTCGGAGGGCCAGTGCTGAGGGAGAGCCGCACTGTCGGAGGGTCAGTACTGATGGAGATCCGCACTTTCGGAGGGTCAGTACTGAGGGAGAGCCGCACTGTCGGACGTTCAGTGCTGAGGGAGGGCCGCACTGTCGGAGGGTCAGTGCTGAGGGAGAGCCGCACTGTCGGAGGGTCATTACTTAGGGAGAGCCGCACTGTCGGAGGGTCAGTACTGAGGGAGAGCCGCACTGTCGGAGGGTCAGTACTGAGGGAGAGCTGCACTGTCGGACCTTCTGTGCTGAGGGAGAGCCGCACTGTCGGAGGGTCAGTGCTGAGGGAGAGCCGCACTGTGGGAGGGTCAGTGCTGAGGGAGAGCCGCACTGTCGGAGGGTCATTACTGAGGGAGAGTCGCACTGTCGGAGGGTCAGTACTGAGGGAGAGCTGCACTGTCGGACGTTCAGTGCTGAGGGAGAGCCGCACTGTCGGAGGGTCAGTGCTGTGGGAGAGCCGCACTGTCGGAGGGTCAGGGCTGAGGGAGAGCCGCACTGTCGGAGGGCCAGTGCTGAGGGAGAACCGCAATGTCGGATGGTCAGTACTGAGGGAGGGCCGCACTGTCGGAGGGTCAGTACTGAGGGAGAGCCGAACTGTCGGAGGGTCAGTGGTAAGGGAGAGCCGCACTGTCGGAGGGTCAGTGCTGAGGGAGAGCCGCACTGTCGGAGGGTCAGTGCTGAGGGAGAGCCGCACTGTCGGAGGGTCAGTGTTGCGGGAGAGCCACACTGTTGGAGGGTCAGTGCTGAGTGAGTGCCGCACTGTTGGAGGGTCAGTGCTGAGGGAGAGCCGCACTGTCGGAGGGTCTTTGCTGAGGGAGAGCCGTACTGTCGGAGGGTCAGTGCTGAGGGAGAGCTGCACTGTCGGAGGGTCAGTCCTGAGGGAGAGCCGCACAGTCGGAGGTTTTGTACTGAGGGAGAGCCGCACTGTCTGAGGGTCAGTGCTGAGGGAGAGCCGCAGTGTCGGAGGGTCAGTGCTGAGGGAGAGCCGTACTGTCGGAGGATCAGTGCTGAGGGTGCGCTGCACTGTCTGAGGGTCAGTACTGAGGGAGAGCCGCACTGTCGGAGGGTCAGTGCTGAGGGAGAGCCGCACTGTCGGAGGGTCAGTTCTGAGGGAGCGCTGCACTGTCTGAGGGTCAGTACTGAGGGATAGCCGCACTGTCGGAGGGTCAGTGCTGAGGGAGAGCCGTGCTGTTGGTGGATCAGTGCTGAGGGAGAGCCGCACTGTCGGAGGATCAGTGCTGAGGGAACGCTGCACTGTCGGAGGGTCGGTGCTGAGGGAGAGCCGCACTGTCGGAGGGTCAGTGCTGAGGGAGCGCCGCACTGTCAGAGGGTCAGTACTGAGGAAGAACCGCACTGTCGGAGGGTCAGTGCTGAGGGAGAGCCGCACTGTCGGAGGGTCAGTACTGAGGGAGTGCAGCAATGTCGGAGGGTCAGTACTGAGGGAACGCTGCACTGTCGGAGGGTCAGTGCTGAGGGAGAGCCGCACTGTCGGAGGGTCATTACTGAGGCAGAGCCGTACTGTCGGAGGGTCAGTACTGAGGGAGAGCCATACTGTCGGAGGGTCAGTACTGAGGGAGAGCTGTAATGTCGGAGGGTCAGTGCTGAGGGAGAGCCGCACTGTCGGAGGGTCAGTACTGAAGAGAGCCGCTCTGTCGGAGGGTCAGTGCTGAGGGAGAGCCGCACTGTCGGACGGTCTTAGCTGTGGGAGAGCCGCACTGTCGGAGGGTCAGTACTGAGGGAGAGCCGCACCGTCGGAGGATAAGTGCTGAGGGAGAGCCGCACTGTCGGAGGGTCAGTTTTGAGGGAGAGCCGCACTGTTGGAAGGTCAGTACTGAGGGAGAGCTGCACTGTCGGAGGGTCAGTACTGAGGGAGAGCCGCACTGTTGGAAGGTCAGTGCTGAGGGAGAGCCGCACTGTCGGAGGGTCAGTACTGAGGGAGAGCCGAACTGTCGGATGGTCAGTGCTGAGGGAGAGCCGCACTGTCGGAGAGTCAGTACTGAGGGGGAGCCGCACTGTCGGAGGGTCAGTGCTGAGGGAGAGCCGCACTGTCGGAGTGTCAGTGCTGAGGGAGAGCCGCACTGTAGGAGGGTCAGTGCTGAGGGAGAGCCGCACTGTTGGAGGGTGAGTACTGAGGGAGAGCCGCACTGTTGGAGGGTCAGTATTGAGGGAGAGCCGCACTGTCGGAGGGTCAGTGCTGAGGGAGAGCCGCACTGTCGGAGGGTCAGTGCTGAGGGAGACCCACACTGTCGGAGGGTCAGTACTGAGGGAGAGCCGCACTGTCGGAGGGTCAGTGCTGAGGGAGAGCCGCACTGTCGGAGGGTCAGTGTTGCGGGAGAGCCACACTGTCGGAGTGTCAGTGCTGAGGGAGAGCCGCACTGTCGGAGGGTCAGTGCTGAGGGAGAGCCGCACTGTCGGAGGGTCAGTGCTGAGGGAGAGCCGCACTGTCGGAGGGTCAGTACTGAGGGAGAGCCGCACTGTCGGAGGGTCAGTGCTCAGGGAGAGCCGCACTGTCGGAGGCACAGTGCTGAGGGAGAGCCGCACTGTCGGAGGCACAGTGCTGAGGGAGAGCCGCACTGTCGGAGGGTCAGTGCTGAGGGAGAGCCGCACTGTCGGAGGGTCAGTACTGAGGGAGAGCCGTACTGTCGGAGGGTCAGTACTGAGGGAGAGCTGCACTGTCGGAGGGTCAGTGCTGAGGGAGAGCCGCACAGTCGGAGGGTCAGTACTGAGGGAGAGCCGCACTGTCGGAGGGTCAGTACTGAGGGAGAGCGGTACTGTCGGAGGGTCAGTGGTGAGGGAGTGCTGCAGTGTCGGAGGGTCAGTGCTGAGCGAGAGCTCCACTGTCGGAGGGTCAGTCCTGAGGGAGAGCCGCACAGTCGGAGGGTCAGCACTGAGGGAGAGCTGCACTGTCGGAGGTTTTGTACTGAGGGAGAGCCGCAATGTCTAAGGGTCCGTGCTGAGGGAGAGCCGCACTGTCGGAGGATCAGTGCTGAGGGAGAGCCGCACTGTCTGTGGGTCAGTACTGAGGGAGATTCGCAGTGTCGGAGGGTCAGTACTGAGGGAGAGGCGTACTGTCGGAGGGTCAATACTGAGGGAGAGCCGCACTGAAGGAGGGTCAGTGCTGAGTGAGAGCGCACTGTCGGAGGGTCAATACTGAGGCAGACTTGAACTGTCGGAGGGTCAATAATGAGGGAGTGCTGAACTGTCGGAGGGTCAGTACTGAGGGAGAGCTGCAATGTCGGAGGGTCAGTACTGAGGGAGCGCAGCACTGTCGGAGGGTCAGTTCTGAGGGAGAGCCGCTCTGTCGGAGGGTCAGTACTGAGGGAGAGCTGCACTGTCGGAGGGTCAGTGCTGAGGGAGAGCCGCACTGTCGGAGGGTCAGGGCTGAGGGAGAGCCGCACTGTCGGAGGGCCAGTGCTGAGGGAGATCCTCACTGTCGGAGGGTCAGTGTTGAGGGAGAGCCGCACTGTCGGAGGGTCAGTATTGAAGTGAGCTGCACTGTCGGACGGTCAGGATTGAGGGTGAGCCGCACTGTCGGAGGGGCCATGCTGAGGGAGAGCCGCTCTGTCGGAGGGTCAGTCCAGAGGGAGAGCCGCACTGTCGGAGGGTCAGTGCTGAGGGAGAGCTGCACTGTCGGAGGGTCAGTACTGAGGGAGAGCTGCACTGTCGGAGGATCAGTGCTGAGGGAGAGCCGCACTGTCGGAACGTCAGTACTGAGGGATTGCCGCACTGTCAGAGGTTCTGTACTGAGGGAGAGCCCCACTGTCGGAGGGTCAGCGCTGAGGGAGAGCCGCACTGTTAGAGGGTCAGTGCTGAGGGAGAGCCGCACTGTCGGAGGGTCATTACTGAGGGAGAGCCGCACTGTCGGAGGGTCAGTGCTGAGGGAGAGCTGCACTGTGGGAGGGTCAGTACTGAGGGAGAGCTGCACTGTCGGACGTTCAGTGCTGAGGGAGAGCCGCACTGTCGGAGGGCCAGTGCTGAGGGAGAGCCGCACTGTCGGAGGGTCAGTGCTGATGGAGAGCCGCACTGTCGGAGGGTCATTACTGAGGGAGAGCCGCACTGTCGGAGGGTCAGTACTGAGGGAGAGCCGCACTGTCGGAGGGTCAGTACTGAGGGAGAGCTGCACTGTCGGACCTTCAGTGCTGAGGGAGAGCCGCACTGTCGGAGGGTCAGTGCTGAGGGAGAGCCGCACTGTCGGAGGGTCAGTGCTGAGGGAGAGCCGCACTGTCGGAGGGTCATTACTGAGGGAGAGTCGCACTGTCGGAGGGTCAGTACTGAGGGAGAGCTGCACTGTCGGACGTTCAGTGCTGAGGGAGAGCCGCACTGTCGGAGGGTCAGTGCTGTGGGAGAGCCGCACTGTCGGAGGGTCAGGGCTGAGGGAGAGCCGCACTGTCGGAGGGCCAGTGCTGAGGGAGAACCGCAATGTCGGATGGTCAGTACTGAGGGAGGGCCGCACTGTCGGAGGGTCAGTACTGAGGGAGAGCCGAACTGTCGGAGGGTCAGTGCTAAGGGAGTGCCCCAGTGTCAGAGGGTCAGTACTGAGGGAGAGCCGCACTGTTGGAGGGTCAGTATTGAGGGAGAGCCGCACTGTCGGAGGGTCAGTGCTGAGGGAGAGCCGCACTGTGGGAGGGTCAGTGCTGAGGGAGACCCACACTGTCGGAGGGTCAGTGCTGAGGGAGAGCCGCACTGTCGGAGGGTCAGTGCTGAGGGAGAGCCGCACTGTCGGAGGGTCAGTGTTGCGGGAGAGCCACACTGTTGGAGGGTCAGTGCTGAGTGAGTGCCGCACTGTCGGAGGGTCAGTGCTGAGGGAGAGCCGCACTGTCGGAGGTTCTTTGCTGAGGGAGAGCCGCACTGTCGGAGGGTAAGTACTGAGGGAGAGCCGCACTGTCGGAGGGTCAGTACTGAGGGAGAGCCGTACTGTCGGAGGGTCAGTGCTGAGGGAGAGCTGCACTGTCGGAGGGTCAGTCCTGAGGGAGAGCCGCACAGTCGGAGGTTTTGTACTGAGGGAGAGCCGCACTGTCTGAGGGTCAGTGCTGAGGGAGAGCCGCAGTGTCGGAGGGTCAGTGCTGAGGGAGAGCCGTACTGTCGGAGAGTCAGTACTGAGGGAGAGCCACACTGTCGGACGGACAGTGCTGAGGGAGAGCCGCACTGTCGGAGGGTCAGTGCTGAGGGAGAGCCGCACTGTCGGAGGGTCAGTGCTGAGGGAGAGCCGCACTGTCGGAGGGTCAGTACTGTGGGAGAGCCGCACTGTCGGAGGGTCAGTGCTGAGGGAGAGCTGCACTGTCGGAGGGTCAGTACTGAGGGAGAGCTGCAATGTCGGAGGGTCAGTGCTGAGGGAGAGCCGCACTGTCGGAGGGTCAGTACTGAGGGAGAGCCGCACTGTCGGAGGGTCAGTGCTGAGGGAGAGCCGCACTGTCGGACGGTCTTTGCTGAGGGAGAGCCGCACTGTCGGAGGGTCAGTACTGAGGGAGAGCCGCACCGTCGGAGGATCAGTGCTGAGGGAGAGACGCACTGTGGGAGGGTCAGTGCTGAGGGAGAGCCGCACTGTCGGAGGGTCAGTGCTGAGGGAGAGCCGCACAGTCGGAGGTTTTGTACTGAGGGAGAGCCGCACTGTCTGAGGGTCAGTGCTGAGGGAGAGCCGCAGTGTCGGAGGGTCAGTGCTGAGGGAGAGCCGTACTGTCGGAGGATCAGTGCTGAGGGAGCGCTGCACTGTCTGAGGGTCAGTACTGAGGGAGAGCCGCACTGTCGGAGGGTGAGTTCTGAGGGATAGCCGCACTGTCAGAGGGTCAGTACTGAGGGAGAGCCGTACTGTCGGAGGGTCAGTGCTGAGGGAGCGCTGCACTGTCTGAGGGTCAGTACTGAGGGATAGCCGCACTGTCGGAGGGTCAGTGCTGAGGGAGAGCCGCACTGTCGGAGGGTCAGTGCTGAGGGAGAGCCGCACTGTCGGAGGATCAGTGCTGAGGGAGCGCCGCACTGTCAGAGGGTCAGTGCTGAGGGAGAGCCGCACTGTCGGAGGGTCAGTGCTGATGGAGAGCAGCACTGTCGGAGGGTCAGTACTGAGGGACTGCAGCAATGTCGGAGGGTCAGTACTGAGGGAACGCTGCACTGTCGGAGGGTCAGTGCTGAGGGAGAGCCGCACTGTCGGAGGGTCATTACTGAGGGAGAGCCGTACTGTCGGAGGGTCAGTACTGAGGGAGAGCTGTAATGTCGGAGGGTCAGTACTGAGGGAGAGCTGTACTTTCGGAGGGTCAGTCCTGAGGGAACGCTGCACTTTCGGCGTGTCAGTGCTGAGGGAGAGCCGCACTGTCGGAGGGTCAGTACTGAGGGAGAGCCGCACTGTCGGAGGGTCAGTGCTGAGGGAGAGCCGCACTGTCGGACGGTCTTTGCTGAGGGAGAGCCGCACTGTCGGAGGGTCAGTACTGAGGGAGAGCCGCACCGTCGGAGGATAAGTGCTGAGGGACCGCCACACTGTCGGAGGGTCAGTACTGAGGGAGAGCCGCACTGTTGGAAGGTCAGTACTGAGGGAGAGCCGCACTGTTGGAAGGTCAGTGCTGAGGGAGAGCCGCACTGTCGGAGGGTCAGTGCTGAGCGAGAGCCGCACTGTCGGAGTGTCAGTGCTGAGGGAGAGCCGCACTGTAGGAGGGTCAGTGCTGAGGGAGAGCCGCACTGTTGGAGGGTGAGTACTGAGGGAGAGCCGAACTGTTGGAGGGTCAGTATTGAGGGAGAGCCGCACTGTCGGAGGGTCAGTGCTGAGGGAGAGCCGCACTGTCGGAGGGTCAGTGCTGAGGGAGACCCACACTGTCAGAGGGTCAGTACTGAGGGAGAGCCGCACTGTCGGAGGGTCAGTGCTGAGGGAGAGCCGCACTGTCGGAGGGTCAGTGTTGCGGGAGAGCCACACTGTCGGAGTGTCAGTGCTGAGGGAGAGCCGCACTGTCGGAGGGTCAGTGCTGAGGGAGAGCTGCACTGTCGGAGGGTCAGTGCTCAGGGCGAGCCGCACTGTCGGAGGGTCAGTGCTCAGGGAGAGCCACACTGTCGGAGGCACAGTGCTGAGGGAGAGCCGCACTGTCGGAGGGTCAGTGCTGAGGGAGAGCTGCACTGTCGGAGGGTCAGTGCTGAGGGAGAGCTGCACTGTCGGAGGGTCAGTGCTGAGGGAGAGCCGCACTGTCGGAGGGTCAGTGCTGAGGGAGAGCTGCACTGTCGGAGGGTCAGTTATGAGGGAGAGCTGCACTGTCGGAGGGTCAGTGCTGAGGGAGAGCCGCACAGTCGGAGGGTCAGTACTGAGGGAGAGCCGCACTGTCGGAGGGTCAGTACTGAAGGAGAGCCGTACTGTCGGAGGGTCAGTGCTGAGGGAGAGCCGCACTGTCGGAGGGTCTTTGCTGAGGGAGAGCCGAACGTTCGGGGGGTCAGTGCTGAGGGAGAGCCGCACTGTCGGAGGGTCAGTGCTGAGGGAGAGCCTCACTCTCCGAGGGTCTGTACTGAGGGAGAGCCGAACGTTCGGAGGGTCATTGCTGAGGGAGAGCCGCACTGTCGGAGGGACAGTGCTGAGGGAGAGCCGCACTGTCGGAGGGTCAATACTGACGGAGAGCCGCACTGTCGTAGGGTCAGTGCTGAGTGAGATCTGCACTGTAGGAGGGTCAGTGCTGAGGGAACGCCGCACTGTCGGAGGGTCAGTGCTGAGGGATAGCCGCACTGTCGGATTTTCAGTACTGAGGGAGAGCCGCACTTTCGGAGGGTCAGTGCTGAGGGAGAGCCGCACTGTCGGAGGTTCTTTGCTGAGGGAGAGCCGCACTGTCGGAGGGTCTGTACTGAGGGAGAGCCGCACTGTCGGAGGTTCAGTGCTGAGGGAGAGCCGCACTGTCGGAGGATCAGTACTGAGGGAGAGCAACACTGTTGGAGAGTCAGTACTGAGGGAGAGCCGCACTGTCGGAGGGTCAGTGCTGAGGGAGAGCCGCACTGTCGGAGAGTCAGTACTGAGGGAGAGCCGCACTGTGGGAGGGTCAGTAATGAGGGAGAGCCGCACTGTCGGAGGGTCAGTACTGAGGGAGAGCCCGACTGACGGAGGGTCAGTGCTGAGGGAGCGCGGCACTGTCGGAGGGTCAGTGCTGAGGGAGCGCCGCACTGTCGGAGGGTCAGTACTGAGGGAGCGCTGCACTGTCGGAGGGTCAGTGCTGAGGAATAGCCGCACTGTCGGATTTTCAGTACTGAGGGAGAGCCGCAATGTAGGAGGGTCAGTGTTGAGGGAACGCCGCACTGTCGGAGGGTCAGTGCTGAGGGATAGCCGCACTGTCGGATTTTCAGTACTGAGGGAGAGCCGCACTGTCGGAGGGTCAGTGCTGAGGGAGAGCCGCACTGTCGGAGGGTCTTTGTTGAGGGAGAGCCGCACTGTCGGAGGGTCTGTACTGAGGGAGAGCCGAACGTTCGGAGGGTCAGTGCTGAGGGAGAGCCGCATTGTCGGAGGGTCAGTGCTGAGGGAGAGCCGTACTGTCGGAGGGTCAGTGCTGAGGGAGAGCCGCACTGTCGGAGGTTCAGTAATGAGAGAGAGCCGTACTGTCGGAGGGTCAGTGCTGAGGGAGAGCCACACTGTCAGAGGGTCAGTGCTGATGGAGAGCCGCACTGTCGGAGGGTCAGTGCTGAGGGAGAGCCGCACTGTCGGAGGGTCAGTGCTGAGGGAGTGCCACACTGTTGGAGGGTCAGTACTGAGGGAGAGCTGCACTGTCGGAGGGTCAGTGCTGAGGGAGAGCAGCACTTTCGGAGGGTCAGTACTGAGGGAGAGCCGCACTGTCGGATGATCAGTGCTGAGGGAACGGTGCACTGTCGGAGGGTCAGTACTGAGCGAGAGCTGCACTGTCGGAGGGTCAGTGCTGAGGGAGAGCCTCACTGTCGGAGGGGCAGTGCTGAGGGTGCGCCGTACTTTCGGAGGGTCAGTACTGAGGGAGAGCAGCACTGTCGGAGGGTCAGTGCTGAGGGAGAGCGGCACTGTCGGAGGGTCAGTGCTGAGGGAGAGCCGCACTGTCGGAGGGTCAGTACTGAGGGAGAGCCGCACTGTCAGAGGGTCAGTGCTGAGGGAGAGCCGCACTGTCGGAGGGTCAGTGCTGAGGGAGAGCCACACTGACGGAGGGTCAGTGATGAGCGAGAGCCACACAGTCGGATGGTCAGTGATGAGGGAGAGCCGCACTGTGGGGAGGGTCAGTGCTGAGGGAGAAGCCGCACTGTCGGAGGGTCAGTACTGAGAGAACGCCGCACTGTCGGAGGGTCAGTGCTGAGGGATAGCCGCACTGTCGGATTTTCAGTACTGAGGGAGAGCCGCACTGTCGGAGGGTCAGTGCTGAGGGAGAGCCGCACTGTAGGAGGGTCAGTGTTGAGGGAACGCCGCACTGTCGGAGGGTCAGTGCTGAGGGATAGCCGCACTGTCGGATTTTCAGTACTGAGGGAGAGCCGCACTGTCGGAGGGTCAGTGCTGAGGGAGAGCCGCACTGTCGGAGGGTCTTTGCTGAGGGAGA
Source organism: Isurus oxyrinchus (assembly GCA_026770705.1). Taxonomy (NCBI): domain Eukaryota; kingdom Metazoa; phylum Chordata; class Chondrichthyes; order Lamniformes; family Lamnidae; genus Isurus; species Isurus oxyrinchus. The sequence goes on along the minus strand of JANJGN010001824.1, from coordinate 41,192 downwards.
GCCGCACTGTCGGAGGGTCTGTACTGAGGGAGAGCCGAACGTTCGGAGGGTCAGTGCTGAGGGAGAGCCGCACTGTCGGAGGGTCAGTGCTGAGGGAGAGCCGCACTGTCGGAGGTTCAGTACTGAGGGAGAGCCGTACTGTCGGAGGGTCAGTGCTGAGGGAGAGCCGCACTGTAGGAGTGTCTTTGCTGAGGGAGAGCCGAACGTTCGGGGGGTCAGTGCTGAGGGAGAGCCGCACTGTCGGAGGGTCAGTGCTGAGGGAGAGCCTCACTCTCCGAGGGTCTGTACTGAGGGAGAGCCGAACGTTCGGAGGGTCAGTGCTGAGGGAGAGCCGCACTGTCGGAGGGACAGTGCTGAGGGAGAGCTGCACTGTCGGAGGGTCAATACTGACGGAGAGCCGCACTGTCGTAGGGTCAGTGCTGAGTGAGATCTGCACTGTAGGAGGGTCAGTGCTGAGGGAACGCCGCACTGTCTGAGGGTCAGTGCTGAGGGATAGCCGCACTGTCGGATTTTCAGTACTGAGGGAGAGCCGCACTTTCGGAGGGTCAGTGCTGAGGGAGAGCCGCACTGTCGGAGGTTCTTTGCTGAGGGAGAGCCGTACTGTCGGAGGGTCTGTACTGAGGGAGAGCCGCACTGTCGGAGGTTCAGTGCTGAGGGAGAGCCGCACTGTCGGAGGATCAGTACTGAGGGAGAGCAACACTGTTGGAGAGTCAGTACTGAGGGAGAGCCGCACTGTCGGAGGGTCAGTGCTGAGGGAGTGCCGCACTGTCGGAGAGTCAGTACTGAGGGAGAGCCGCACTGTGGGAGGGTCAGTAATGAGGGAGAGCCGCACTGTCGGAGGGTCAGTACTGAGGGAGAGCCCGACTGACGGAGGGTCAGTGCTGAGGGAGCGCGGCACTGTCGGAGGGTCAGTGCTGAGGGAGCGCCGCACTGTCGGAGGGTCAGTACTGAGGGAGCGCTGCACTGTCGGAGGGTCAGTGCTGAGGGATAGCCGCACTGTCGGATTTTCAGTACTGAGGGAGAGCCGCAATGTAGGAGGGTCAGTGTTGAGGGAACGCCGCACTGTCGGAGGGTCAGTGCTGAGGGATAGCCGCACTGTCGGATTTTCAGTACTGAGGGAGAGCCGCACTGTCGGAGGGTCAGTGCTGAGGGAGAGCCGCACTGTCGGAGGGTCTTTGTTGAGGGAGAGCCGCACTGTCGGAGGGTCTGTACTGAGGGAGAGCCGAACGTTCGGAGGGTCAGTGCTGAGGGAGAGCCGCACTGTCGGAGGGTCAGTGCTGAGGGAGAGCCGTACTGTCGGAGGGTCAGTGCTGAGGGAGAGCCGCACTGTCGGAGGTTCAGTAATGAGAGAGAGCCGTACTGTCGGAGGGTCAGTGCTGAGGGAGAGCCACACTGTCAGAGGGTCAGTGCTGATGGAGAGCCGCACTGTCGGAGGGTCAGTGCTGAGGGAGAGCCGCACTGTCGGAGGGTCAGTGCTGAGGGTGTGCCACACTGTTGGAGGGTCAGTACTGAGGGAGAGCTGCACTGTCGGAGGGTCAGTGCTGAGGGAGAGCAGCACTTTCGGAGGGTCAGTACTGAGGGAGAGCCGCACTGTCGGATGATCAGTGCTGAGGGAACGGTGCACTGTCGGAGGGTCAGTATTGAGCGAGAGCTGCACTGTCGGAGGGTCAGTGCTGAGGGAGAGCCTCACTGTCGGAGGGGCAGTGCTGAGGGTGCGCCGTACTTTCGGAGGGTCAGTACTGAGGGAGAGCAGCACTGTCGGAGGGTCAGTGCTGAGGGAGAGCGGCACTGTCGGAGCGTCAGTGCTGAGGGAGAGCCGCACTGTCGGAGGGTCAGTACTGAGGGAGAGCCGCACTGTCAGAGGGTCAGTGCTGAGGGAGAGCCGCACTGTCGGAGGGTCAGTGCTGAGGGAGAGCCACACTGACGGAGGGTCAGTGATGAGCGAGAGCCACACAGTCGGATGGTCAGTGATGAGGGAGAGCCGCACTGTGGGAGGGTCAGTGCTGAGGGAGAGCCGCACTGTCGGAGGGTCAGTACTGAGAGAACGCCGCACTGTCGGAGGGTCAGTGCTGAGGGATAGCCGCACTGTCGGATTTTCAGTACTGAGGGAGAGCCGCACTGTCGGAGGGTCAGTGCTGAGGGAGAGCCGCACTGTAGGAGGGTCAGTGTTGAGGGAACGCCGCACTGTCGGAGGGTCAGTGCTGAGGGATAGCCGCACTGTCGGATTTTCAGTACTGAGGGAGAGCCGCACTGTCGGAGGGTCAGTGCTGAGGGAGAGCCGCACTGTCGGAGGGTCTTTGCTGAGGGAGAGCCGCACTGTCGGAGGGTCTGTACTGAGGGAGAGCCGAACGTTCGGAGGGTCAGTGCTGAGGGAGAGCCGCACTGTCGGAGGGTCAGTGCTGAGGGAGAGCCGCACTGTCGGAGGTTCAGTACTGAGGGAGAGCCGTACTGTCGGAGGGTCAGTGCTGAGGGAGAGCCACACTGTCAGAGGGTCTGTGCTGAGGGAGGGCCGCACTGTCGGAGGGTCAGTGCTGAGGGAGAGCCGCACTGTCGGAGGGTCAGTGCTGAGGGAGTGCCACACTGACGGAGGGTCAGTACTGAGGGAGAGCTGCACTTTCGGAGGGTCAGTACTGAGGGAGAGCCTCACTGACGGAGGGTCAGTACTGAGGGAGAGCCTCACTTTCGGAGGGTCAGTGCTGAGGGAGAGCGGCACTGTCGGAGGGTCAGTACTGAGGGAGAGCCGTACTGTCGGAGGGTCAGTGCTGAGTGAGCCCTGCACTGTCGCAGGGTCAGTGCTGAATGAGAGCTGCACTGTCGGAGGGTCAGTGCTGAGGGAGAGCCGGACTGTCGGAGGGTCAGTGCTGAGGGAGAGCCGCACTGTCGGAGGGTCAGTTCTGAGGGAGCGCCGCACTGTCGGAGGGTCAGCACTGAGGGAGAATCGCACTGTCGTAGGGTCAGTGCTGAGGGAGAGACGCACTGTCGGAGGGTCAGTATTGAGGGAGCGCAGCACTGTGGGAGGGTCAGTACTGAGGGAGAGCCGCACTGTCGGATGGTCAGTGCTGAGGGAGAGCCGCACTGTCGGATGGTCAGTACTGAGGGAGAGCCGCACTGTCTGAGGGTCACTGCTGAGGGAGAGCGACACTGTTGCAGGATCAGTGCTGAGGGAACGCCGCACTGTCGGAGGGTCAGTTCTGAGGGAGAGCCGCACTGTCGGAAGGTCAGTACTGAGGGAGAGCCGCACTGTCAGAGGGACAGTGCTGAGGGAGAGCCACACTGTCGGAGGCTCAGTGCTGAGGGAGAGCCGCACTGTCGGAGGGTCAGTACTGAGGGAGAGCCGCACTGTGGGAGGGTCAGTGCTGAGGGAGCGCTGCACTGTCGGAGGGTCAGTACTGAGGGAGAGCCGCACTGTGGGAGGGTCAGTGCTGAGGGAGAGCCGCACTGTCGGAGGGTCAGTGCTGAGGGAGAGCCGCACTGTCGGAGGGTCAGTGCTGAGGGAGAGCCGCACTGTCGGATGGTCAGGGCTGAGGGAGAGCCGCACTGTCGGAGGATCAGTGCTGAGGGAGAGCTGCACTGTCGGACGTTCAGTGCTGAGGGAGAGCCGCACTGTCGGAGGGTCAGTGCTGAGGGAGAGCCGCACTGTCGGAGGGTCAGTGCTGAGGGAGAGCCGCACTGTCGGAGGGTCATTACTGAGGGAGAGCCGCACTGTCGGAGGGTCAGTACTGAGGGAGAGCTGCACTGTCGGACGTTCAGTGCTGAGGGAGAGCCTCACTGTCGGAGGGTCAGTGCTGAGGGAGAGCCGCACTGTCGGAGGGTCAGTGCTGAGGGAGAGCCGCACTGTCGGAGGGTCAGTACTGATGGAGAGCCGCACTGTCGGAGGGTCAGTACTGAGGGAGAGCTGCACTGTCGGACGTTCAGTGCTGAGGGAGGGCCGCACTGTCGGAGGGTCAGTGCTGAGGGAGAGCCGCACTGTCGGAGGGTCAGTGCTGAGGGAGAGCCGCACTGTCGGAGGGTCAGGGCTGAGGGAGAGCCGCACTGTCGGAGGGTCATTACTGAGGGAGAGCCGCACTGTCGGAGGGTCAGTACTGAGGGAGAGCTGCACTGTAGGACGTTCAGTGCTGAGGGAGAGCCTCACTGTCGGAGGGTCAGTACTGAGGGACAGCCGCAATTTCGGAGGGTCAGTACTGAGGGAGAGCCGCACTGTCGGATGGTCAATACAGAGGGAGAGCCGCAGTGTCGGAGGGTCAGTGCTGGGGGGAGAGCCGCACTGCCGGATGGTCAGTACTGAGGGAGAGCCGTACTGTCGGAGGGTCAGTACTGAGGGAGAGCCGCACTGTCGGAGGGTCAGTGCTGAGGGAGAGCCGCACTGTCGGAGGGTCAGTGCTGAGGGAGAGCCGCACTGTTGGAGGGTCAGTACTGAGGGAGAGCCGCACTGTCGGAGGGTCAGTGCTGAGGGAGAGCCGCACTGTCGGAGGGTCAGTGGTGAGGGAGAGCCGCACTGTCGGAGGGTCAGTACTGAGGGAGAGCCGCACTGTCGGAGGTTCAGTTCTGAGGGAGAGCCGCATTCTCGGAGGGTGAGTGCTGAGGGAGCGCAACACTGTCGGAGGGTCAGTACTGAGCGAGAGCTGCACTGTCGGAGGGTCAGTGCTGAGGGAGAGCCGCACTGTCGGAGGGTCTGTACTGAGGGAGAGCCGAACGTTCGGAGGGTCAGTGCTGAGGGAGAGCCGCACTGTCGGAGGGTCAGTGCTGAGGGAGAGCCGCACTGTCGGAGGTTCAGTACTGAGGGAGAGCCGTACTGTCGGAGGGTCAGTGCTGAGGGAGAGCCACACTGTCAGAGGGTCTGTGCTGAGGGAGAGCCGCACTGTCGGAGGGTCAGTGCTGAGGGAGAGCCGCACTGTCGGAGGGTCAGTGCTGAGGGAGTGCCACACTGTTGGAGGGTCAGTACTGAGGGAGAGCTGCACTGTCGGAGGGTCAGTGCTGAGGGAGAGCAGCACTTTCGGAGAGTCAGTACTGAGGGAGAGCCTCACTGTCGGAGGGGCAGTGCTGAGGGTGCGCCATACTTTCGGAGGGTCAGTGCTGAGGGAGAGCGGCACTGTCGGAGGGTCAGTACTGAGGGAGAGCCGTACTGTCGGAGGGTCAGTGCTGAGTGAGCCCTGCACTGTCGCAGGGTCAGTGCTGAATGAGAGCTGCACTGTCGGAGGGTCAGTGCTGAGGGAGAGCCGGACTGTCGGAGGGTCAGTGCTGAGGGAGAGCCGCACTGTCGGAGGGTCAGTTCTGAGGGAGCGCCGCACTGTCGGAGGGTCAGCACTGAGGGAGAATCGCACTGTCGTAGGGTCAGTGCTGAGGGAGAGACGCACTGTCGGAGGGTCAGTATTGAGGCAGCGCAGCACTGTGGGAGGGTCAGTACTGAGGGAGAGCCGCACTGTCGGATGGTCAGTGCTGAGGGAGAGCCGCACTGTCGGATGGTCAGTACTGAGGGAGAGCCGCACTGTCTGAGGGTCACTGCTGAGGGAGAGCGACACTGTCACAGGATCAGTGCTGAGGGAACGCCGCACTGTCGGAGGGTCAGTTCTGAGGGAGAGCCGCACTGTCGGAAGGTCAGTACTGAGGGAGAGCCGCACTGTCAGAGGGACAGTGCTGAGGGAGAGCCACACTGTCGGAGGCTGAGTGCTGAGGGAGAGCCGCACTGTCGGAGGGTCAGTACTGAGGGAGAGCCGCACTGTGGGAGGGTCAGTGCTGAGGGAGCGCTGCACTGTCGGAGGGTCAGTGCTGAGGGAGAGCCGTACTGTGGGAGGGTCAGTGCTGAGGGAGCGCTGCACTGTCGGAGGGTCAGTTCTGAGGGAGAGCCGCACTGTCGGAGGGTCTGTGCTGAGGGAGAGCCGTACTGTCGGAGGGTCAGTACTGAGGGAGAGCCGCACTGTGGGAGGGTCAGTGCTGAGGGAGAGCCGCACTGTCGGAGGGTCAGTGCTGAGGGAGAGCCGCACTGTCGGAGGGTCAGTGCTGAGGGAGAGCCGCACTGTCGGATGGTCAGGGCTGAGGGAGAGCCGCACTGTCGGAGGATCAGTGCTGAGGGAGAGCTGCACTGTCGGACGTTCAGTGCTGAGGGAGAGCCGCACTGTCGGAGGGTCAGTGCTGAGGGAGAGCCGCACTGTCGGAGGGTCAGTGCTGAGGGAGAGCCGCACTGTCGGAGGGTCATTACTGAGGGAGAGCCGCACTGTCGGAGGGTCAGTACTGAGGGAGAGCTGCACTGTCGGACGTTCAGTGCTGAGGGAGAGCATCACTGTCGGAGGGTCAGTGCTGAGGGAGTGCCGCACTGTCGGAGGGTCAGTGCTGAGGGAGAGCCGCACTGTCGGAGGGTCAGTACTGATGGAGAGCCGCACTGTCGGAGGGTCAGTACTGAGGGAGAGCTGCACTGTCGGACGTTCAGTGCTGAGGGAGGGCCGCACTGTCGGAGGGTCAGTGCTGAGGGAGAGCCGCACTGTCGGAGGGTCAGTGCTGAGGGAGAGCCGCACTGTCGGAGGGTCAGGGCTGAGGGAGAGCCGCACTGTCGGAGGTTCACTACTGAGGGAGAGCTGCACTGTCGGACGTTCAGTGCGGAGGGAGAGCCGCACTGTCGGAGGGTCAGTGCTGAGGGGGAGCCGCACTGTCGGAGGGTCAGTGCTGAGGGAGAGCCGCACTGTCGGAGGGTCATTACTGAGGGAGAGCCGCACTGTCGGAGGGTCAGTACTGAGGGAGAGCTGCACTGTAGGACGTTCAGTGCTGAGGGAGAGCCTCACTGTCGGAGGGTCAGTACTGAGGGACAGCCGCAATTTCGGAGGGTCAGTACTGAGGGAGAGCCGCACTGTCGGAGGGTCAATACAGAGGGAGAGCCGCAGTGTCGGAGGGTCAGTGCTGGGGGAGAGCCGCACTGCCGGATGGTCAGTACTGAGGGAGAGCCGTACTGTCGGAGGGTCAGTACTGATGGAAGGCCGCACTGTCGGAGGGTCAGTGCTGAGGGAGAGCCGCACTGTTGGAGGGTCAGTACTGAGGGAGAGCCGCACTGTCGGAGGGTCAGTGCTGAGGGAGAGCCGCACTGTCGGAGGGTCAGTGGTGAGGGAGAGCCGCACTGTCGGAGGGTCAGTACTGAGGGAGAGCCGCACTGTCGGAGGTTCAGTTCTGAGGGAGAGCCGCACTGTCGGAGGGTCAGTGCTGAGGGAGTGCCGCACTGTTGGAGGTTCATTTCTGAGGGAGAGCCGCATTCTCGGAGGGTGAGTGCTGAGGGAGCGCAACACTGTCGGAGGGTCAGTACTGAGCGAGAGCTGCACTGTCGGAGGGTCAGTGCTGAGGGAGAGCCGCACTGTCGGAGGGTCAGTGCTGAGGGATAGCCGCTCTGTCGAAGGGTCAGTCCAGAGGGAGAGCCGCACTGTCGGAGGGTCAGTGCTGAGGGAGTGCTGCACTGTCGGAGGGGTCAGTGCTGACGGAGAGCCGCACTCTCGGAGGGTCAGTGCTGAGGGAGAGCCGCACTGTTGGAGGGCCAGTGATGAGGGACAGCCGCACTGTCGGAGGGTCAGTGCTGAGGGAGTGCTGCACTGTCGGAGGGTCAGTGCTGAGGGAGAGCCTCACTCTCGGAGGGTCAGTGCTGAGGGAGCGCCGCACTGTCGGAGGGTCAGTGCTGAGGGAGAGCCGCACTGTCGGAGGGTCCGGGCTGAGGGAGAGCCGCACTGTCGGAGGGTCAGTGCTGAGGGAGAGCTGCTCTGTCGGAGGGTCAGTGCTGAGGGAGAGCCGCACTGTCGGAGGGTCAGTACTGAGGGAGGGCCGCACTGTCGGAGGGTCAGTACTGAGTGAGAGCCGAACTGTCGGAGGGTCAGTACTGAGGGAGTGCCGCACGTTCGGAGGGTCAGTGCTGAGGGAGTGCCGCACTGTCAGAGGGTCAGTACTGAGGGAGAGCCGCACTGTCGGAGGGTCTTTGCTGAGGGAGAGCCGCACTGTCGGAGGATCAGTACTGAGGGAGAGCTGCACTCTCGGAGGGTCAGTACTGAGGGAGAGCCGCACTGTCGAGAGGGTCAGTGCGGAGGGAGAGCCGCACTGTCGGAGGGTCAGTGCTGAGGGAGAGCCGCACTGTCGGATGGTCCGTGCTGAGGGAGAGCCGCACTGTCGGAGGGTCTTTGCTGAGGGAGAGCCTCACTGTCGGAGAGTCAGTGCTGAGGGAGAGCCGCACTGTCGGAGGGTCAGTACTGAGGGAGAGCCGCACTGTCGGAGGGTCAGTACTGAGGGAGAGCCGCACTGTCGGAGGGTCAATACAGAGGGAGAGCCGCACTATCGGAGGGTCAGTACTGAGGGAGAGGCGCACTGTCGGAGGGTCAGTACTGATGGTGGGCCGCACTGTCGGAGGGTCAGTACTGAGGGAGAGCCGCACTGTCGGAGGTTCAGTTCTGAGGGAGAGCCGCACTGTCGGAGGGTAAGTGCTGAGGGAATGCCGCACTTTTGGAGGTTCATTACAGAGGGAGAGCCGCACCCTCGGAGGGTGCGTGCTGAGGGAGCGCAACACTGTAGGAGGGTCAGTACTGAGGGAGAGCCACACTGTTGGAGGGTCAGTGCTGAGGGAGAGCCGCACTGTCGGAGGGTCAGTGCTGAGGGAGAGCCGCTCTGTCGGAGGGTCAGTCTAGAGGGAGAGCCGCACTGTCGGAGGGTCAGTGCTGAGGGAGTGCTGCACTGTCGGAGGGTCAGTGCTGAGGGAGAGCCGCACTCTCGGAGGGTCAGTGCTGAGGGAGAGCCGCACTGTTGGAGTGCCAGTGCTGAGGGAGAGCCGCTCTGCCGGATGGTCAGTACTGATGGAGAGCCGCACTGTCGGAGGGTCAGTACTGAGGGAGAGCTACACTGTCGGAGGGTCAGTACTGAGGGAGAGCTACACTGTCGGACGTTCAGTGCTGAGGGAGGGCCGCACTGTCGGAGGGTCAGTGCTGAGGGAGAGCCGCACTGTTGGAGGGTCAGTGCTGAGGAAGAGCCACACTGTCGGATGGTCAGGGCTGAGGGAGAGCCGCACTGTCGGAGGGTCAGTACTGAGGGAGAGCTGCACTGTCGGACGTTCAGTGCTGAGGGAGAGCAGCACTGTCGGAGGGTCAGTGCTGAGGGAGAGCCGCACTGTCGGAGGGTCAGTGCTGAGGGAGTGCCGCACTGTCGGAGGGTCATTACTGAGGGAGAGCCGCACTGTCGGAGGGTCAGTACTGAGGGAGAGCTGCACTGTCGGACGTTCAGTGCTGAGGGAGAGCCGCACTGTCGGAGGGTCAGTGCTGAGGGAGAGCCGCACTGTCGGAGGGTCAGTGCTGAGGGAGAGCCGCACTGTCGGAGGGTCAGTACTGATGGAGAGCCGCACTGTCGGAGGGTCAGTACTGAGGGAGAGCTGCACTGTCGGACGTTCAGTGCTGAGGGAGGGCCGCACTGTCGGAGGGTCAGTGCTGAGGGAGAGCCGCACTGTTGGAGGGTCAGTGCTGAGGGAGAGCCGCACTGTCGGAGGGTCAGGGCTGAGGGAGAGCCGCACTGTCGGAGTGTCAGTGCTGAGGGAGAGCCGCACTGTCGGAGGGTCACTACTGAGGGAGAGCTGCACTGTCGGACGTTCATTGCGGAGGGAGAGCCGCACTGTCGGAGGGTCAGTGCTGAGGGAGAGCCGCACTGTCGGAGGGTCAGTGCTGAGGGAGAGCCGCACTGTCGGAGGGTCATTACTGAGGGAGAGCCGCAATGTCGGAGGGTCAGTACTGAGGGACAGCCGCAATTTCGGAGGGTCAGTACTGAGGGAGAGCCGCACTGTCGGAGGGTCAATACAGAGGGAGAGCCGCACTGTCGGTGGGTCAGTGCTGAGGGAGAGCCGCACTGCCGGATGGTCAGTACTGAGGGAGAGCCGCACTGTCGGAGGGTCAGTACTGATGGAGGGCCGCACTGTCGGAGGGTCAGTGCTGAGGGAGAGCCGCACTGTCGGAGGGTCAGTACTGAGGGAGAGCCGCACTGTCGGAGGGTCAGTGCTGAGGGAGAGCCGCACTGTCGGAGGGTCAGTGGTGAGGGAGAGCCGCACTGTGGGAGGGTCAGTACTGAGGGAGAGGCGCACTGTCGGAGGTTCAGTTCTGAGGGAGAGCCGCACTGTCGGAGGGTCAGTGCTGAGGGAGTGCCGCACTGTAGGAGGTTCATTACTGAGGGAGAGCCGCACTCTCGGAGGGTGAGTGCTGAGGGAGCGCAACACTGTCGGAGGGTCAGTACTGAGCGATAGCCGCACTGTCGGAGGGTCAGTGCTGAGGGAGAGCCGCACTGCCGGAGGGTCAGTACTGATGGAGAGCCGCACTGTCGGAGGGTCAGTACTGAGGGAGAGCTACACTGTCGGACGTTCAGTGCTGAGGGAGGGCCGCACTGTCGGTGGGTCAGTGCTGAGGGAGAGCCGCACTGTCGGAGGGTCAGTGCTGAGGGAGAGCCGCACTGTCGGATGGTCAGGGCTGAGGGAGAGCCGCACTGTCGGAGGGTCAGTACTGAGGGAGAGCTGCACTGTCGGACGTTCAGTGCTGAGGGAGAGCCGCACTGTCGGAGGGTCAGTGCTGAGGGAGAGCCGCTCTGTCGGAGGGTCAGTGCTGAGGGAGAGCCGCACTGTCGGAGGGTCATTACTGAGGGAGGGCCGCACTGTCGGAGGGTCAGTACTGAGGGAGAGCTGCACTGTCGGACGTTCAGTGCTGAGGGAGAGCCGCACTGTCGGAGGGTCAGTGCTGAGGGAGAGCCGCACTGTCGGAGGGTCAGTGCTGAGGGAGAGCCGCACAGTCGGAGCGTCAGTACTGATGGAGAGCCGCACTGTCGGAGGGTCAGTACTGAGGGAGAGCTGCACTGTCGGACATTCAGTGCTGAGGGAGGGCCGCACTGTCGGAGGGTCAGTGCTGACGGAGAGCCGCACTGTCGGAGGGTCAGTGCTGAGGGAGAGCCGCACTGTCGGAGGGTCAGGGCTGAGGGAGAGCCGCACTGTCGGAGGGTCAGTACTGAGGGAGAGCTGCACTGTCGGACGTTCAGTGCTGAGGGAGAGCCGCACTGTCGGAGGGTCAGTACTGAGGGAGAGCTGCACTGTCGGAGGGTCAGTACTGAGGGACAGCTGCAATTTCGGAGGGTCAGTACTGAGGGAGAGCCGCACTGTCGGAGGGTCAATACAGAGGGAGAGCCGCACTGTCGGAGGGTCAGTGCTGAGGGAGAGCCGCACTGCCGGATGGTCAGTACTGAGGGAGTGCCGCACTGTCGGATGGTCAGTACTGATGGAGGGCCGCACTGTCGGAGGGTCAGTGCTGAGGGAGAGCCGGACTGTTGGAGGGTCAGTACTGAGGGAGAGCCGCACTGTCGGAGGGTCAGTGCTGAGGGAGAGCCGCACTGTCGGAGGGTGAGTGCTGAGGGAGAGCCGCACTGTCGGAGTGTCAGTGCTGAGGGAGAGGCGCACTGTCGGAGGGTCAGTGCTGAGGGATAGCCGCTCTGTCGGAGGGTCAGTCCAGAGGGAGAGCAGCACTGTCGGAGGGTCAGTGCTGAGGGAGTGCTGCACTGTCAGCGGGTCAGTGCTGAGGGAGAGCCGCACTGTCGGAGGGTCAGTACTGAGGGAGAGCTGCACTGTCGGACGTTCAGTGCTGAGGGAGAGCCGCACTGTAGGAGGGTCAGTGCTGAGGGAGAGCCGCACTGTCGGAGGGTCAGTGCTGAGGGAGAGCCGCACTGTCGGAGGGTCAGTACTGATGGAGAGCCGCACTGTCGGAGGGTCAGTACTGAGGGAGAGCTGCACTGTCGGACGTTCTGTGCTGAGGGAGGGCCGCACTGTCGGAGGGTCAGTGCTGAGGGAGAGCCGCACTGTCGGAGGGTCAGTGCTGAGGGAGAGCCGCACTCTCGGAGGGTCAGTGCTGAGGGAGAGCCGCACTGTTGGAGTGCCAGTGCTGAGGGAGAGCCGCTCTGCCGGATGGTCAGTACTGATGGAGAGCCGCACTGTCGGAGGGTCAGTACTGAGGGAGAGCTACACTGTCGGAGGGTCAGTACTGAGGGAGAGCTACACTGTCGGACGTTCAGTGCTGAGGGAGGGCCGCACTGTCGGAGGGTCAGTGCTGAGGGAGAGCCGCACTGTTGGAGGGTCAGTGCTGAGGAAGAGCCACACTGTCGGATGGTCAGGGCTGAGGGAGAGCCGCACTGTCGGAGGGTCAGTACTGAGGGAGAGCTGCACTGTCGGACGTTCAGTGCTGAGGGAGAGCAGCACTGTCGGAGGGTCAGTGCTGAGGGAGAGCCGCACTGTCGGAGGGTCAGTGCTGAGGGAGTGCCGCACTGTCGGAGGGTCATTACTGAGGGAGAGCCGCACTGTCGGAGGGTCAGTACTGAGGGAGAGCTGCACTGTCGGACGTTCAGTGCTGAGGGAGAGCCGCACTGTCGGAGGGTCAGTGCTGAGGGAGAGCCGCACTGTCGGAGGGTCAGTGCTGAGGCAGAGCCGCACTGTCGGAGGGTCAGTACTGATGGAGAGCCGCACTGTCGGAGGGTCAGTACTGAGGGAGAGCTGCACTGTCGGACGTTCAGTGCTGAGGGAGGGCCGCACTGTCGGAGGGTCAGTGCTGAGGGAGAGCCGCACTGTTGGAGGGTCAGTGCTGAGGGAGAGCCGCACTGTCGGAGGGTCAGGGCTGAGGGAGAGCCGCACTGTCGGAGTGTCAGTGCTGAGGGAGAGCCGCACTGTCGGAGGGTCACTACTGAGGGAGAGCCGCACTGTCGGACGTTCAGTGCGGAGGGAGAGCCGCACTGTCGGAGGGTCAGTGCTGAGGGAGAGCCGCACTGTCGGAGGGTCAGTGCTGAGGGAGAGCCGCACTGTCGGAGGGTCAGGGGCTGAGGGAGAGCCGCACTGTCGGAGGGTCAGTACTGAGGGAGAGTTGCACTGTCGGACGTTCAGTGCTGAGGGAGAGCCGCACTGTCGGAGGGTCAGTACTGAGGGACAGCCGCAATTTCGGAGGGTCAGTACTGAGGGAGAGCCGCACTGTCGGAGGGTCAATACAGAGGGAGAGCCGCACTGTCGGAGGGTCAGTGCTGAGGGAGAGCCGCACTGCCGGATGGTCAGTACTGAGGGAGACCCGCACTGTCGGAGGGTCAGTACTGATGGAGGGCCGCACTTTTGGAGGGTCAGTGCTGAGGGAGAGCCGCACTGTTGGAGGGTCAGTACTGAAGGAGAGCCGCACTGTCGGAGGGTCAGTGCTGAGGGAGAGCCGCACTGTCGGAGGGTCAGTGGTGAGGGAGAGCCGCACTGTGGGAGGGTCAGTACTGAGGGAGAGCAGCACTGTCGGACGTTCAGTTCTGAGGGAGAGCCGCACTGTCGGAGGGTCAGTGCTGAGGGAGTGCCGCACTGTTGGAGGTTCATTACTGAGGGAGAGCCGCACTCTCGGAGGGTGAGTGCTGAGGGAGCGCAACACTGTCGGAGGGTTAGTACTGAGCGAGAGCCGCACTGTCGGAGGGTCAGTGCTGAGGGAGTGCTGCACTGTCGGAGGGTCAGTGCTGAGGGAGAGCCGCACTGTCGGAGGGTCAGTGCTGAGGGAGAGCCGCACTGTTGGAGGGCCAGTGATGAGGGAGAGCCGCACTGTCGGAGAGTCAGTGCTGAGGGAGTGCTGCACTGTCGGAGGGTCAGTGCTGAGGGAGAGCCGCAATCTCGGAGGGGTCAGTGCTGAGGGAGAGCCGCACTGTCGGAGGGTCAGTACTCAAGGAGAGCCGCACTGTCGGAGGGTCAGTACTGAGGGAGAGCCGCACTGTCGGAGGGTCAGGGCTGAGGGAGAGCCGCACTGTCGGAGTGTCAGTGCTGAGGGAGAGCCGCACTGTCGGAGGGTCACTACTGAGGGAGAGCTGCACTCTCGGACGTTCAGTGCTGAGGGAGAGCCGCACTGTCGGAGGGTCAGTGCTGAGGGAGAGCCGCACTGTCGGAGGGTCAGTGCTGAGGGAGAGCCGCACTGTCGGAGGGTCATTACTGAGGGAGAGCCGCAATGTCGGAGGGTCAGTACTGAGGGACAGCCGCAATTTCGGAAGGTCAGTACTGAGGGAGAGCCGCACTGTCGGAGGGTCAATACAGAGGGAGAGCCGCACTGTCGGTGGGTCAGTGCTGAGGGAGAGCCGCACTGCCGGATGGTCAGTACTGAGGGAGAGCCGCACTGTCGGAGGGTCAGTACTGATGGAGGGCCGCACTGTCGGAGGGTCAGTGCTGAGGGAGAGCCGCACTGTCGGAGGGTCAGTACTGAGGGAGAGCCGCACTGTCGGAGGGTCAGTGCTGAGGGAGAGCCGCACTGTCGGAGGGTCAGTGGTGAGGGAGAGCCGCACTGTGGGAGGGTCAGTACTGAGGGAGAGGCGCACTGTCGGAGGTTCAGTTCTGAGGGAGAGCCGCACTGTCGGAGGGTCAGTGCTGAGGGAGTGCCGCACTGTTGGAGGTTCATTACTGAGGGAGAGCCGCACTCTCGGAGGGTGAGTGCTGAGGGAGCGCAACACTGTCGGAGGGTCAGTACTGAGCGATAGCCGCACTGTCGGAGGGTCAGTGCTGAGGGAGAGCCGCACTGCCGGAGGGTCAGTACTGATGGAGAGCCGCACTGTCGGAGGGTCAGTACTGAGGGAGAGCTACACTGTCGGACGTTCAGTGCTGAGGGAGGGCCGCACTGTCGGTGGGTCATTGCTGAGGGAGAGCCGCACTGTCGGAGGGTCAGTGCTGAGGGAGAGCCGCACTGTCGGATGGTCAGGGCTGAGGGAGAGCCGCACTGTCGGAGGGTCAGTACTGAGGGAGAGCTGCACTGTCGGACGTTCAGTGCTGAGGGAGAGCCGCACTGTCAGAGGGTCAGTGCTGAGGGAGAGCCGCTCTGTCGGAGGGTCAGTGCTGAGGGAGAGCCGCACTGTCGGAGGGTCATTACTGAGGGAGGGCCGCCCTGTCGGAGGGTCAGTACTGAGGGAGAGCTGCACTGTCGGACGTTCAGTGCTGAGGGAGAGCCGCACTGTCGGAGGGTCAGTGCTGAGGGAGAGCCGCACTGTCGGAGGGTCAGTGCTGAGGGAGAGCCGCACAGTCGGAGCGTCAGTACTGATGGAGAGCCGCACTGTCGGAGGGTCAGTACTGAGGGAGAGCTGCACTGTCGGACGTTCAGTGCTGAGGGAGGGCCGCACTGTCGGAGGGTCAGTGCTGACGGAGAGCCGCACTGTCGGAGGGTCAGTGCTGAGGGAGAGCCGCACTGTCGGAGGGTCAGGGCTGAGGGAGAGCCGCACTGTCGGAGGGTCAGTACTGAGGGAGAGCTGCACTGTCGGACGTTCAGTGCTGAGGGAGAGCCGCACTGTCGGAGGGTCAGTACTGAGGGAGAGCTGCACTGTCGGAGGGTCAGTACTGAGGGACAGCTGCAATTTCGGAGGGTCAGTACTGAGGGAGAGCCGCACTGTCGGAGGGTCAATACAGAGGGAGAGCCGCACTGTCGGAGGGTCAGTGCTGAGGGAGAGCCGCACTGCCGGATGGTCAGTACTGAGGGAGTGCCGCACTGTCGGATGGTCAGTACTGATGGAGGGGCCGCACTGTCGGAGGGTCAGTGCTGAGGGAGAGCCGGACTGTTGGAGGGTCAGTATGAGGGAGAGCCGCACTGTCGGAGGGTCAGTGCTGAGGGAGAGCCGCACTGTCGGAGGGTGAGTGCTGAGGGAGAGCCGCACTGTCGGAGTGTCAGTGCTGAGGGAGAGGCGCACTGTCGGAGGGTCAGTGCTGAGGGATAGCCGCTCTGTCGGAGGGTCAGTCCAGAGGGAGAGCAGCACTGTCGGAGGGTCAGTGCTGAGGGAGTGCTGCACTGTCAGCGGGTCAGTGCTGAGGGAGAGCCGCACTGTCGGAGGGTCAGTACTGAGGGAGAGCTGCACTGTCGGACGTTCAGTGCTGAGGGAGAGCCGCACTGTAGGAGGGTCAGTGCTGAGGGAGAGCCGCACTGTCGGAGGGTCAGTGCTGAGGGAGAGCCGCACTGTCGGAGGGTCAGTACTGATGGAGAGCCGCACTGTCGGAGGGTCAGTACTGAGGGAGAGCTGCACTGTCGGACGTTCTGTGCTGAGGGAGGGCCGCACTGTCGGAGGGTCAGTGCTGAGGGAGAGCCGCACTGTCGGAGGGTCAGTGCTGAGGGAGAGCCGCACTGTCGGAGGGTCAGGGCTGAGGGAGAGCCGCACTTTCGGAGGGTCACTACTGAGGGAGAGCAGCACTGTCTGACGTTCAGTGCGAGGGAGAGCCGCACTGTCGGAGGGTCAGTGCTGAGGGAGAGCCGCACTGTCGGAGGGTCAGTACTGAGGGAGAGCCGCACTGTCGGAGGGTCAATACAGAGGGAGAGCCGCACTGTCGGAGGGTCAGTGCTGAGGGAGAGCCGCACTGCCGGATGGTCAGTACTGAGGGAGACCCGCACTGTCGGAGGGTCAGTACTGATGGAGGGCCGCACTTTCGGAGGGTCAGTGCTGAGGGAGAGCCGCACTGTTGGAGGGTCAGTACTGAAGGAGAGCCGCACTGTCGGAGGGTCAGTGCTGAGGGAGAGCCGCACTGTCGGAGGGTCAGTGGTGAGGGAGAGCCGCACTGTGGGAGGGTCAGTACTGAGGGAGAGCAGCACTGTCGGACGTTCAGTTCTGAGGGAGAGCCGCACTGTCGGAGGGTCAGTGCTGAGGGAGTGCCGCACTGTTGGAGGTTCATTACTGAGGGAGAGCCGCACTCTCGGAGGGTGAGTGCTGAGGGAGCGCAACACTGTCGGAGGGTCAGTACTGAGCGAGAGCCGCACTGTCGGAGGGTCAGTGCTGAGGGAGAACCGCAATGTCGGAGGGTCAGTGCTGAGGGATAGCCGCTCTGTCGGAGGGTCAGTCCAGAGGGAGAGCCGCACTGTCGGAGGGTCAGTGCTGAGGGAGTGCTGCACTGTCGGAGTGTCAGTGCTGAGGGAGAGCCGCACTGTCGGAGGGTCACTACTGAGGGAGAGCTGCACTCTCGGACGTTCAGTGCGGAGGGAGAGCCGCACTGTCGGAGGGTCAGTGCTGAGGGAGAGCCGCACTGTCGGAGGGTCAGTGCTGAGGGAGAGCCGCACTGTCGGAGGGTCATTACTGAGGGAGAGCCGCAATGTCGGAGGGTCAGTACTGAGGGACAGCCGCAATTTCGGGAAGGTCAGTACTGAGGGAGAGCCGCACTGTCGGAGGGTCAATACAGAGGGAGAGCCGCACTGTCGGTGGGTCAGTGCTGAGGGAGAGCCGCACTGCCGGATGGTCAGTACTGAGGGAGAGCCGCACTGTCGGAGGGTCAGTACTGATGGAGGGCCGCACTGTCGGAGGGTCAGTGCTGAGGGAGAGCCGCACTGTCGGAGGGTCAGTACTGAGGGAGAGCCGCACTGTCGGAGGGTCAGTGCTGAGGGAGAGCCGCACTGTCGGAGGGTCAGTGGTGAGGGAGAGCCGCACTGTGGGAGGGTCAGTACTGAGGGAGAGGCGCACTGTCGGAGGTTCAGTTCTGAGGGAGAGCCGCACTGTCGGAGGGTCAATACAGAGGGAGAGCCGCACTGTCGGAGGGTCAGTGCTGAGGGAGAGCCGCACTGCCGGATGGTCAGTACTGAGGGAGAACCGCACTGTCGGAGGGTCAGTACTGATGGAGGGCCGCACTTTCGGAGGGTCAGTGCTGAGGGAGAGCCGCACTGTTGGAGGGTCAGTACTGAAGGAGAGCCGCACTGTCGGAGGGTCAGTGCTGAGGGAGAGCCGCACTGTCGGAGGGTCAGTGGTGAGGGAGAGCCGCACTGTGGGAGGGTCAGTACTGAGGGAGAGCAGCACTGTCGGACGTTCAGTTCTGAGGGAGAGCCGCACTGTCGGAGGGTCAGTGCTGAGGGAGTGCCGCACTGTTGGAGGTTCATTACTGAGGGAGAGCCGCACTCTCGGAGGGTGAGTGCTGAGGGAGCGCAACACTGTCGGAGGGTCAGTACTGAGCGAGAGCCGCACTGTCGGAGGGTCAGTGCTGAGGGAGAACCGCAATGTCGGAGGGTCAGTGCTGAGGGATAGCCGCTCTGTCGGAGGGTCAGTCCAGAGGGAGAGCCGCACTGTCGGAGGGTCAGTGCTGAGGGAGTGCTGCACTGTCGGAGTGTCAGTGCTGAGGGAGAGCCGCACTGTCGGAGGGTCACTACTGAGGGAGAGCTGCACTCTCGGACGTTCAGTGCGGAGGGAGAGCCGCACTGTCGGAGGGTCAGTGCTGAGGGAGAGCCGCACTGTCGGAGGGTCAGTGCTGAGGGAGAGCCGCACTGTCGGAGGGTCATTACTGAGGGAGAGCCGCAATGTCGGAGGGTCAGTACTGAGGGACAGCCGCAATTTCGGAAGGTCAGTGCTGAGGGAGAGCCGCACTGTCGGAGGGTCAATACAGAGGGAGAGCCGCACTGTCGGTGGGTCAGTGCTGAGGGAGAGCCGCACTGCCGGATGGTCAGTACTGAGGGAGAGCCGCACTGTCGGAGGGTCAGTACTGATGGAGGGCCGCACTGTCGGAGGGTCAGTGCTGAGGGAGAGCCGCACTGTCGGAGGGTCAGTACTGAGGGAGAGCCGCACTGTCGGAGGGTCAGTGCTGAGGGAGAGCCGCACTGTCGGAGGGTCAGTGGTGAGGGAGAGCCGCACTGTGGGAGGGTCAGTACTGAGGGAGAGGCGCACTGTCGGAGGTTCAGTTCTGAGGGAGAGCCGCACTGTCGGAGGGTCAGTGCTGAGGGAGTGCCGCACTGTTGGAGGTTCATTACTGAGGGAGAGCCGCACTCTCGGAGGGTGAGTGCTGAGGGAGCGCAACACTGTCGGAGGGTCAGTACTGAGCGATAGCCGCACTGTCGGAGGGTCAGTGCTGAGGGAGAGCCGCACTGCCGGAGGGTCAGTACTGATGGAGAGCCGCACTGTCGGAGGGTCAGTACTGAGGGAGAGCTACACTGTCGGACGTTCAGTGCTGAGGGAGGGCCGCACTGTCGGAGGGTCAGTGCTGAGGGAGAGCCGCACTGTCGGATGGTCAGGGCTGAGGGAGAGCCGCACTGTCGGAGGGTCAGTGCTGAGGGAGAGCCGCACTGTCGGATGGTCAGGGCTGAGGGAGAGCCGCACTGTCGGAGGGTCAGTACTGAGGGAGAGCTGCACTGTCGGACGTTCAGTGCTGAGGGAGAGCCGCACTGTCAGAGGGTCAGTGCTGAGGGAGAGCCGCTCTGTCGGAGGGTCAGTGCTGAGGGAGAGCCGCACTGTCGGAGGGTCATTACTGAGGGAGGGCCGCCCTGTCGGAGGGTCAGTACTGAGGGAGAGCTGCACTGTCGGACGTTCAGTGCTGAGGGAGAGCCGCACTGTCGGAGGGTCAGTGCTGAGGGAGAGCCGCACTGTCGGAGGGTCAGTGCTGAGGGAGAGCCGCACAGTCGGAGCGTCAGTACTGATGGAGAGCCGCACTGTCGGAGGGTCAGTACTGAGGGAGAGCTGCACTGTCGGACGTTCAGTGCTGAGGGAGGGCCGCACTGTCGGAGGGTCAGTGCTGACGGAGAGCCGCACTGTCGGAGGGTCAGTGCTGAGGGAGAGCCGCACTGTCGGAGGGTCAGGGCTGAGGGAGAGCCGCACTGTCGGAGGGTCAGTACTGAGGGAGAGCTGCACTGTCGGACGTTCAGTGCTGAGGGAGAGCCGCACTGTCGGAGGGTCAGTACTGAGGGAGAGCTGCACTGTCGGAGGGTCAGTACTGAGGGACAGCTGCAATTTCGGAGGGTCAGTACTGAGGGAGAGCCGCACTGTCGGAGGGTCAATACAGAGGGAGAGCCGCACTGTCGGAGGGTCAGTGCTGAGGGAGAGCCGCACTGCCGGATGGTCAGTACTGAGGGAGTGCCGCACTGTCGGATGGTCAGTACTGATGGAGGGCCGCACTGTCGGAGGGTCAGTGCTGAGGGAGAGCCGGACTGTTGGAGGGTCAGTACTGAGGGAGAGCCGCACTGTCGGAGGGTCAGTGCTGAGGGAGAGCCGCACTGTCGGAGGGTGAGTGCTGAGGGAGAGCCGCACTGTCGGAGTGTCAGTGCTGAGGGAGAGGCGCACTGTCGGAGGGTCAGTGCTGAGGGATAGCCGCTCTGTCGGAGGGTCAGTCCAGAGGGAGAGCAGCACTGTCGGAGGGTCAGTGCTGAGGGAGTGCTGCACTGTCAGCGGGTCAGTGCTGAGGGAGAGCCGCACTGTCGGAGGGTCAGTACTGAGGGAGAGCTGCACTGTCGGACGTTCAGTGCTGAGGGAGAGCCGCACTGTAGGAGGGTCAGTGCTGAGGGAGAGCCGCACTGTCGGAGGGTCAGTGCTGAGGGAGAGCCGCACTGTCGGAGGGTCAGTACTGATGGAGAGCCGCACTGTCGGAGGGTCAGTACTGAGGGAGAGCTGCACTGTCGGACGTTCTGTGCTGAGGGAGGGCCGCACTGTCGGAGGGTCAGTGCTGAGGGAGAGCCGCACTGTCGGAGGGTCAGGGCTGAGGGAGAGCCGCACTTTCGGAGGGTCACTACTGAGGGAGAGCAGCACTGTCTGACGTTCAGTGCGAGGGAGAGCCGCACTGTCGGAGGGTCAGTGCTGAGGGAGAGCCGCACTGTCGGAGAGTCAGTACTGAGGGAGAGCCGCACTGTCGGAGGGTCAATACAGAGGGAGAGCCGCACTGTCGGAGGGTCAGTGCTGAGGGAGAGCCGCACTGCCGGATGGTCAGTACTGAGGGAGACCCGCACTGTCGGAGGGTCAGTACTGATGGAGGGCCGCACTTTCGGAGGGTCAGTGCTGAGGGAGAGCCGCACTGTTGGAGGGTCAGTACTGAAGGAGAGCCGCACTGTCGGAGGGTCAGTGCTGAGGGAGAGCCGCACTGTCGGAGGGTCAGTGGTGAGGGAGAGCCGCACTGTGGGAGGGTCAGTACTGAGGGAGAGCAGCACTGTCGGACGTTCAGTTCTGAGGGAGAGCCGCACTGTCGGAGGGTCAGTGCTGAGGGAGTGCCGCACTGTTGGAGGTTCATTACTGAGGGAGAGCCTCACTCTCGGAGGGTGAGTGCTGAGGGAGCGCAACACTGTCGGAGGGTCAGTACTGAGCGAGAGCCGCACTGTCGGAGGGTCAGTGCTGAGGGAGAGCCGCACTGTCGGAGGGTCAGTGCTGAGGGATAGCCGCTCTGTCGGAGGGTCAGTCCAGAGGGAGAGCCGCACTGTCGGAGGGTCAGTGCTGAGGGAGTGCTGCACTGTCGGAGGGTCAGTGCTGAGGGAGAGCCGCACTGTCGGAGGGTCAGTGCTGAGGGAGAGCCGCACTGTTGGAGGGCCAGTGATGAGGGAGAGCCGCACTGTCGGAGGGTCAGTGCTGAGGGAGTGCTGCACTGTCGGAGGGTCAGTGCTGAGGGAGAGCCGCAATCTCGGAGGGTCAGTGCTGAGGGAGAGCCGCACTGTCGGAGGGTCAGTACTCATGGAGAGCCGCACTGTCGGAGGGTCAGTACTGAGGGAGAGCTGCACTGTCGGACGTTCAGTGCTGAGGGAGGGCCGCACTGTCGGAGGGTCAGTGCTGAGGGAGAGCCGCACTGTCGGAGGGTCAGGGCTGAGGGAGAGCCGCACTGTCGGAGGGTCAGTACTGATGGAGAGCCGCACTGTCGGAGGGTCAGTACTGAGGGAGAGCTGCACTGTCGGACGTTCAGTGCTGAGGGAGGGCCGAACTGTCGGAGGGTCAGTGCTGATGGAGAGCCGTACTGTCGGAGGGTCAGTACTGAGGGAGAGCCGCACTGTCGGAGGGTCAGTACTGAGGGAGAGCTGCACTGTCGGACGTTCAGTGCTGAGGGAGGGCCGCACTGTCGGGTCAGTGCTGAGGGAGAGCCGCACTGTCGGAGGGTCAGTGCTGAGGGAGAGCCGCACTGTCGGAGGGTCAGGGCTGAGGGAGAGCCGCACTGTCGGATGGTCAGTACTGAGGGAGAGCTGCACTGTCGGACGTTCAGTGCTGAGGCAGAGCCGCACTGTCGGAGGGTCAGTGCTGAGGGAGAGCCGCACTGTCGGAGGGTAAGTGCTGAGGGAGAGCCGCACTGTCGGAGGGTCATTACTGAGGGAGAGCCGCACTGTCGGAGGGTCAGTACTGAGGGAGAGCTGCACTGTCGGACGTTCAGTGCTGAGGGAGAGCCGCACTGTCAGAGGGTCAGTGCTGAGGGAGAGCCGCACTGTCGGAGGGTCAGTGCTAAGGGAGAGCCGCAATGTCGGAGGGTCAGTGCTGAGGGAGAGCCGCACTGTCGGAGGGCCAGTGCTGAGGCAGAACCGCAATGTCGGAGGGTCAGGTGTGAGGGAGAGCCGAACTGTCGGAAGGTCAGTGCTGAGGGAGAGCTGCTCTGTCGGAGGGTCAGTGCTGAGGGAGAGCTGCACCGTAGGAGGGTCAGTACTGTGGGAGAGCCGCACCGTCGGAGGGTCAGTACTGAGGGAGAGCCGCTCTGTCGGAGGGTCAGTACTGAGGGAGACCGCACTGTCGGAGGGTCAGTGCTGAGGGAGAGCCGCACTGTCGGAGGGTCAGTCCAGACGGAGAGCCGCACTGTCGGAGGGTCAGTGCTGAGGGAGTGCTGCACTGTCGGAGGGTCAGTGCTGAGGGAGAGCCGCACAGTCGGAGGGTCAGTACTGAGGGAGAGCGGCACTGTCGGAGGGTCAGTACTGAGGGAGAGCCGCACTGTCGGAGGGTCAGTGCTGAGGGAGAGCCGCACTGTCGGAGGGTCAGTGCTGAGGGAGACCCACACTGTCGGAGGGTCAGTACTGAGGGAGAGCCGCACTGTTGGAGGGTCAGTATTGAGGGAGAGCCGCACTGTCGGAGGGTCAGTGCTGAGGAAGAGCCGCACTGTTGGAGGGTCAGTGCTGAGGGAGACCCACACTGTCGGAGGGTCAGTACTGAGTGAGAGCCGCACTGTCCGAGCGTCAGTGCTGAGGGAGAGCCGCAGTGTCGGAGGGTCAGTGTTGCGGGAGAGCCACACTGTCGGAGGGTCAGTGCTGAGGGAGAGCCGCACTGTCGGAGGGTCAGTGCTGAGGGAGAGCCGCACTGTCGGAGGGTCAGTGCTGAGGGAGAGCCGCACTGTCGGAGGGTCAGTGCCGAGGGAGAGCCGCACTGTCGGAGAGTCAGTGCTGAGGGGGAGCCGCACTGTCGGAGTGTCTGTACTGAGGGAGAGCTGCACTGTCGGAGGATCAGTACTGAGGGAGAGCCGCACTGTCGGAGGGTCAGTACTGAGGGAGAGCCGCACTGTCGGAGGGTCAGTACTGAGGGAGAGCCGCACTGTCGGAGGGTCAATACTGAGGGAGAGCCGCACTGAAGGAGGGACAGTGCTGAGTGAGAGCGCACTGTCGGAGGGTCAATACTGAGGCAGACTTGAACTGTCGGAGGGTCAATAATGAGGGAGTGCTGAACTGTCGGAGGGTCAGTACTGAGGGAGAGCTGCAATGTCGGAGGGTCAGTACTGAGGGAGCGCAGCACTGTCGGGGGTTCAGTTCTGAGGGAGAGCCGCTCTGTCGGAGGGTCAGTACTGAGGGAGAGCCGCACTGTCGGAGGGTCAGTGCTGAGGGAGATCCTCACTGTCGGAGGGTCAGTGTTGAGGGAGAGCCGCACTGTCGGAGGGTCAGTATTGAGGGTGAGCTGCACTGTCGGACGGTCAGGATTGAGGGTGAGCCGCACTGTCGGAGGGGCCATGCTGAGGGAGAGCCGCTCTGTCGGAGGGTCAGTCCAGAGGGAGAGCCGCACTGTCGGAGGGTCAGTGCTGAGGGAGAGCTGCACTGTCGGAGGGTCATTACTGAGGGAGAGCTGCACTGTCGGAGGATCAGTGCTGAGGGAGAGCCGCACTGTCGGAACGTCAGTACTGAGGGATTGCCGCACTGTCAGAGGTTCTGTACTGAGGGAGAGCCCCACTGTCGGAGGGTCAGCGCTGAGGGAGAGCCGCACTGTCAGAGGGTCAGTGCTGAGGGAGAGCCGCACTGTCGGAGGGTCATTACTGAGGGAGAGCCGCACTGTCGGAGGGTCAGTGCTGAGGGAGAGCTGCACTGTGGGAGGGTCAGTACTGAGGAAGAGCCGCACTGTCGGAGGGTCAGTGCTGAGGGAGAGCTGCACTGTCGGACGTTCAGTGCTGAGGGAGAGCCGCACTGTCGGAGGGCCAGTGCTGAGGGAGAGCCGCACTGTCGGAGGGTCAGTACTGAGGAAGAGCCGCACTGTCGGAGGGTCAGTGCTGAGGGAGAGCCGCACTGTCGGAGGGTCAGTACTGAGGGAGTGCAGCAATGTCGGAGGGTCAGTACTGAGGGAGAGCCGTACTGTCGGAGGGTCAGTACTGAGGGAGAGCCATACTGTCGGAGGGTCAGTACTGAGGGAGAGCTGTAATGTCGGAGGGTCAGTACTGAGGGAGAGCTGTACTTTCGGAGGGTCAGTCCTGAGGGAACGCTGCACTGTCGGAGTGTCAGTGCTGAGGGAGAGCCGCACTGTCGGAGAGTCAGTACTGAGGGAGAGCCACAATGTCGGACGGACAGTGCTGAGGGAGAGCCGCACTGTCGGCGGGTCAGTGCTGAGGGTGAGCCGCACTGTCGGAGGGTCAGTACTGTGGGAGAGCCGCACTGTCGGAGGGTCAGTGCTGAGGGAGAGCTGCACTGTCGGAGGGTCAGTACTGAGGGAGAGCTGCACTGTCGGAGGGTCAGTGCTGAGGGAGAGCCGCACTGTCGGAGGGTCAGTACTGAGGGAGAGCCGCACTGTCGGAGGGTCAGTGCTGAGGGAGAGCCGCACTGTCGGACGGTCTTTGCTGAGGGAGAGCCGCACTGTCGGAGGGTCAGTACTGAGGGAGAGCCGCACCGTCGGAGGATAAGTGCTGAGGGAGAGCCGCACTGTCGGAGGGTCAGTTTTGAGGGAGAGCCGCACTGTTGGAGGGTCAGTACTGAGGGAGAGCCGCGCTGTTGGAGGGTCAGTATGGAGTGAGCGCCGCACGGTCGGAGGGTCAGTGCTGAGGGACCGCCACACTGTCGGAGGGTCAGTACTGAGGGAGAGCCGCACTGTTGGAAGGTCAGTACTGAGGGAGAGCCGCACTGTTGGAAGGTCAGTGCTGAGGGAGAGCCGCACTGTCGGAGGGTCAGTGCTGAGGGAGAGCCGCACTGTCGGAGGGTCAGTGCTGAGGGAGAGCCGCACTGTCGGAGGGTCAATGCTGAGGGAGAGCCGCACTGTCGGAGTGTCAGTGCTGAGGGAGAGCCGCACTGTAGGAGGGTCAGTGCTGAGGGAGAGCCACACTGTCGGAGGGTCAGTACTGAGTGAGAGCCGCACTGTCCGAGCGTCAGTGCTGAGGGAGAGCCGCACTGTCGGAGGGTCAGTGTTGCGGGAGAGCCACACTGTCGGAGGGTCAGTGCTGAGGGAGAGCCGCACTGTCGGAGGGTCAGTGCTGAGGGAGAGCCGCACTGTCGGAGGGTCAGTGCTGAGGGAGAGCCGCACTGTCGGAGGGTCAGTGCCGAGGGAGAGCCGCACTGTCGGAGAGTCAGTGCTGAGGGGGAGCCGCACTGTCGGAGTGTCTGTACTGAGGGAGAGCTGCACTGTCGGAGGATCAGTACTGAGGGAGAGCCGCACTGTCGGAGGGTCAGTACTGAGGGAGAGCCGCACTGTCGGAGGGTCAATACTGAGGGAGAGCCGCACTGAAGGAGGGACAGTGCTGAGTGAGAGCGCACTGTCGGAGGGTCAATACTGAGGCAGACTTGAACTGTCGGAGGGTCAATAATGAGGGAGTGCTGAACTGTCGGAGGGTCAGTACTGAGGGAGAGCTGCAATGTCGGAGGGTCAGTACTGAGGGAGCGCAGCACTGTCGGGGGGTCAGTTCTGAGGGAGAGCCGCTCTGTCGGAGGGTCAGTACTGAGGGAGAGCCGCACTGTCGGAGGGTCAGTGCTGAGGGAGATCCTCACTGTCGGAGGGTCAGTGTTGAGGGAGAGCCGCACTGTCGGAGGGTCAGTATTGAGGGTGAGCTGCACTGTCGGACGGTCAGGATTGAGGGTGAGCCGCACTGTCGGAGGGGCCATGCTGAGGGAGAGCCGCTCTGTCGGAGGGTCAGTCCAGAGGGAGAGCCGCACTGTCGGAGGGTCAGTGCTGAGGGAGAGCTGCACTGTCGGAGGGTCATTACTGAGGGAGAGCTGCACTGTCGGAGGATCAGTGCTGAGGGAGAGCCGCACTGTCGGAACGTCAGTACTGAGGGATTGCCGCACTGTCAGAGGTTCTGTACTGAGGGAGAGCCCCACTGTCGGAGGGTCAGCGCTGAGGGAGAGCCGCACTGTCAGAGGGTCAGTGCTGAGGGAGAGCCGCACTGTCGGAGGGTCATTACTGAGGGAGAGCCGCACTGTCGGAGGGTCAGTGCTGAGGGAGAGCTGCACTGTGGGAGGGTCAGTACTGAGGGAGAGCTGCACTGTCGGACGTTCTGTGCTGAGGGAGGGCCGCACTGTCGGAGGGTCAGTGCTGAGGGAGAGCCGCACTGTCGGAGGGTCAGTGCTGAGGGAGAGCCGCACTGTCGGAGGGTCAGGGCTGAGGGAGAGCCGCACTTTCGGAGGGTCACTACTGAGGGAGAGCAGCACTGTCTGACGTTCAGTGCGAGGGAGAGCCGCACTGTCGGAGGGTCAGTGCTGAGGGAGAGCCGCACTGTCGGAGGGTCAGTACTGAGGGAGAGCCGCACTGTCGGAGGGTCAATACAGAGGGAGAGCCGCACTGTCGGAGGGTCAGTGCTGAGGGAGAGCCGCACTGCCGGATGGACAGTACTGAGGGAGACCCGCACTGTCGGAGGGTCAGTACTGATGGAGGGCCGCACTTTCGGAGGGTCAGTGCTGAGGGAGAGCCGCACTGTTGGAGGGTCAGTACTGAAGGAGAGCCGCACTGTCGGAGGGTCAGTGCTGAGGGAGAGCCGCACTGTCGGAGGGTCAGTGGTGAGGGAGAGCCGCACTGTGGGAGGGTCAGTACTGAGGGAGAGCAGCACTGTCGGACGTTCAGTTCTGAGGGAGAGCCGCACTGTCGGAGGGACAGTGCTGAGGGAGTGCCGCACTGTTGGAGGTTCATTACTGAGGGAGAGCCGCACTCTCGGAGGGTGAGTGCTGAGGGAGCGCAACACTGTCGGAGGGTCAGTACTGAGCGAGAGCCGCACTGTCGGAGGGTCAGTGCTGAGGGAGAACCGCAATGTCGGAGGGTCAGTGCTGAGGGATAGCCGCTCTGTCGGAGGGTCAGTCCAGAGGGAGAGCCGCACTGTCGGAGGGTCAGTGCTGAGGGAGTGCTGCACTGTCGGGAGTGTCAGTGCTGAGGGAGAGCCGCACTGTCGGAGGGTCACTACTGAGGGAGAGCTGCACTCTCGGACGTTCAGTGCGGAGGGAGAGCCGCACTGTCGGAGGGTCAGTGCTGAGGGAGAGCCGCACTGTCGGAGGGTCAGTGCTGAGGGAGAGCCGCACTGTCGGAGGGTCATTACTGAGGGAGAGCCGCAATGTCGGAGGGTCAGTACTGAGGGACAGCCGCAATTTCGGAAGGTCAGTACTGAGGGAGATCCGCACTGTCGGAGGGTCAATACAGAGGGAGAGCCGCACTGTCGGTGGGTCAGTGCTGAGGGAGAGCCGCACTGCCGGATGGTCAGTACTGAGGGAGAGCCGCACTGTCGGAGGGTCAGTACTGATGGAGGGCCGCACTGTCGGAGGGTCAGTGCTGAGGGAGAGCCGCACTGTCGGAGGGTCAGTACTGAGGGAGAGCCGCACTGTCGGAGGGTCAGTGCTGAGGGAGAGCCGCACTGTCGGAGGGTCAGTGGTGAGGGAGAGCCGCACTGTGGGAGGGTCAGTACTGAGGGAGAGGCGCACTGTCGGAGGTTCAGTTCTGAGGGAGAGCCGCACTGTCGGAGGGTCAATACAGAGGGAGAGCCGCACTGTCGGAGGGTCAGTGCTGAGGGAGAGCCGCACTGCCGGATGGTCAGTACTGAGGGAGACCCGCACTGTCGGAGGGTCAGTACTGATGGAGGGCCGCACTTTCGGAGGGTCAGTGCTGAGGGAGAGCCGCACTGTTGGAGGGTCAGTACTGAAGGAGAGCCGCACTGTCGGAGGGTCAGTGCTGAGGGAGAGCCGCACTGTCGGAGGGTCAGTGGTGAGGGAGAGCCGCACTGTGGGAGGGTCAGTACTGAGGGAGAGCAGCACTGTCGGACGTTCAGTTCTGAGGGAGAGCCGCACTGTCGGAGGGTCAGTGCTGAGGGAGTGCCGCACTGTTGGAGGTTCATTACTGAGGAGAGCCGCACTCTCGGAGGGTGAGTGCTGAGGGAGCGCAACACTGTCGGAGGGTCAGTACTGAGCGAGAGCCGCACTGTCGGAGGGTCAGTGCTGAGGGAGAACCGCAATGTCGGAGGGTCAGTGCTGAGGGATAGCCGCTCTGTCGGAGGGTCAGTCCAGAGGGAGAGCCGCACTGTCGGAGGGGTCAGTGCTGAGGGAGTGCTGCACTGTCGGAGTGTCAGTGCTGAGGGAGAGCCGCACTGTCGGAGGGTCACTACTGAGGGAGAGCTGCACTCTCGGACGTTCAGTGCGGAGGGAGAGCCGCACTGTCGGAGGGTCAGTGCTGAGGGAGAGCCGCACTGTCGGAGGGTCAGTGCTGAGGGAGAGCCGCACTGTCGGAGGGTCATTACTGAGGGAGAGCCGCAATGTCGGAGGGTCAGTACTGAGGGACAGCCGCAATTTCGGAAGGTCAGTACTGAGGGGAGAGCCGCACTGTCGGAGGGTCAATACAGAGGGAGAGCCGCACTGTCGGTGGGTCAGTGCTGAGGGAGAGCCGCACTGCCGGATGGTCAGTACTGAGGGAGAGCCGCACTGTCGGAGGGTCAGTACTGATGGAGGGCCGCACTGTCGGAGGGTCAGTGCTGAGGGAGAGCCGCACTGTCGGAGGGTCAGTACTGAGGGAGAGCCGCACTGTCGGAGGGTCAGTGCTGAGGGAGAGCCGCACTGTCGGAGGGTCAGTGGTGAGGGAGAGCCGCACTGTGGGAGGGTCAGTACTGAGGGAGAGGCGCACTGTCGGAGGTTCAGTTCTGAGGGAGAGCCGCACTGTCGGAGGGTCAGTGCTGAGGGAGTGCCGCACTGTTGGAGGTTCATTACTGAGGGAGAGCCGCACTCTCGGAGGGTGAGTGCTGAGGGAGCGCAACACTGTCGGAGGGTCAGTACTGAGCGATAGCCGCACTGTCGGAGGGTCAGTGCTGAGGGAGAGCCGCACTGCCGGAGGGTCAGTACTGATGGAGAGCCGCACTGTCGGAGGGTCAGTACTGAGGGAGAGCTACACTGTCGGACGTTCAGTGCTGAGGGAGGGCCGCACTGTCGGTGGGTCATTGCTGAGGGAGAGCCGCACTGTCGGGGGGTCAGTGCTGAGGGAGAGCCGCACTGTCGGATGGTCAGGGCTGAGGGAGAGCCGCACTGTCGGAGGGTCAGTACTGAGGGAGAGCTGCACTGTCGGACGTTCAGTGCTGAGGGAGAGCCGCACTGTCAGAGGGTCAGTGCTGAGGGAGAGCCGCTCTGTCGGAGGGTCAGTGCTGAGGGAGAGCCGCACTGTCGGAGGGTCATTACTGAGGGAGGGCCGCCCTGTCGGAGGGTCAGTACTGAGGGAGAGCTGCACTGTCGGACGTTCAGTGCTGAGGGAGAGCCGCAACTGTCGGAGGGTCAGTGCTGAGGGAGAGCCGCACTGTCGGGAGGGTCAGTGCTGAGGGAGAGCCGCACAGTCGGAGCGTCAGTACTGATGGAGAGCCGCACTGTCGGAGGGTCAGTACTGAGGGAGAGCTGCACTGTCGGACGTTCAGTGCTGAGGGAGGGCCGCACTGTCGGAGGGTCAGTGCTGACGGAGAGCCGCACTGTCGGAGGGTCAGTGCTGAGGGAGAGCCGCACTGTCGGAGGGTCAGGGCTGAGGGAGAGCCGCACTGTCGGAGGGTCAGTACTGAGGGAGAGCTGCACTGTCGGACGTTCAGTGCTGAGGGAGAGCCGCACTGTCGGAGGGTCAGTACTGAGGGAGAGCTGCACTGTCGGAGGGTCAGTACTGAGGGACAGCTGCAATTTCGGAGGGTCAGTACTGAGGGAGAGCCGCACTGTCGGAGGGTCAATACAGAGGGAGAGCCGCACTGTCGGAGGGTCAGTGCTGAGGGAGAGCCGCACTGCCGGATGGTCAGTACTGAGGGAGTGCCGCACTGTCGGATGGTCAGTACTGATGGAGGGCCGCACTGTCGGAGGGTCAGTGCTGAGGGAGAGCCGGACTGTTGGAGGGTCAGTACTGAGGGAGAGCCGCACTGTCGGAGGGTCAGTGCTGAGGGAGAGCCGCACTGTCGGAGGGTGAGTGCTGAGGGAGAGCCGCACTGTCGGAGTGTCAGTGCTGAGGGAGAGGCGCACTGTCGGAGGGTCAGTGCTGAGGGATAGCCGCTCTGTCGGAGGGTCAGTCCAGAGGGAGAGCAGCACTGTCGGAGGGTCAGTGCTGAGGGAGTGCTGCACTGTCAGCGGGTCAGTGCTGAGGGAGAGCCGCACTGTCGGAGGGTCAGTACTGAGGGAGAGCTGCACTGTCGGACGTTCAGTGCTGAGGGAGAGCCGCACTGTAGGAGGGTCAGTGCTGAGGGAGAGCCGCACTGTCGGAGGGTCAGTGCTGAGGGAGAGCCGCACTGTCGGAGGGTCAGTACTGATGGAGAGCCGCACTGTCGGAGGGTCAGTACTGAGGGAGAGCTGCACTGTCGGACGTTCTGTGCGGAGGGAGGGCCGCACTGTCGGAGGGTCAGTGCTGAGGGAGAGCCGCACTGTCGGAGGGTCAGGGCTGAGGGAGAGCCGCACTTTCGGAGGGTCACTACTGAGGGAGAGCAGCACTGTCTGACGTTCAGTGCGAGGGAGAGCCGCACTGTCGGAGGGTCAGTGCTGAGGAGAGCCGCACTGTCGGAGAGTCAGTACTGAGGGAGAGCCGCACTGTCGGAGGGTCAATACAGAGGGAGAGCCGCACTGTCGGAGGGTCAGTGCTGAGGGAGAGCCGCACTGCCGGATGGTCAGTACTGAGGGAGACCCGCACTGTCGGAGGGTCAGTACTGATGGAGAGCCGCACTTTCGGAGGGTCAGTGCTGAGGGAGAGCCGCACTGTTGGAGGGTCAGTACTGAAGGAGAGCCGCACTGTCGGAGGGTCAGTGCTGAGGGAGAGCCGCACTGTCGGAGGGTCAGTGGTGAGGGAGAGCCGCACTGTGGGAGGGTCAGTACTGAGGGAGAGCAGCACTGTCGGACGTTCAGTTCTGAGGGAGAGCCGCACTGTCGGAGGGTCAGTGCTGAGGGAGTGCCGCACTGTTGGAGGTTCATTACTGAGGGAGAGCCTCACTCTCGGAGGGTGAGTGCTGAGGGAGCGCAACACTGTCGGAGGGTCAGTACTGAGCGAGAGCCGCACTGTCGGAGGGTCAGTGCTGAGGGAGAGCCGCACTGTCGGAGGGTCAGTGCTGAGGGATAGCCGCTCTGTCGGAGGGTCAGTCCAGAGGGAGAGCCGCACTGTCGGAGGGTCAGTGCTGAGGGAGTGCTGCACTGTCGGAGGGTCAGTGCTGAGGGAGAGCCGCACTGTCGGAGGGTCAGTGCTGAGGGAGAGCCGCACTGTTGGAGGGCCAGTGATGAGGGAGAGCCGCACTGTCGGAGGGTCAGTGCTGAGGGAGTGCTGCACTGTCGGAGGGTCAGTGCTGAGGGAGAGCCGCAATCTCGGAGGGTCAGTGCTGAGGGAGAGCCGCACTGTCGTAGGGTCAGTACTCATGGAGAGCCGCACTGTCGGAGGGTCAGTACTGAGGGAGAGCTGCACTGTCGGACGTTCAGTGCTGAGGGAGGGCCGCACTGTCGGAGGGTCAGTGCTGAGGGAGAGCCGCACTGTCGGAGGGTCAGGGCTGAGGGAGAGCCGCACTGTCGGAGGGTCAGTACTGATGGAGAGCCGCACTGTCGGAGGGTCAGTACTGAGGGAGAGCTGCACTGTCGGACGTTCAGTGCTGAGGGAGGGCCGAACTGTCGGAGGGTCAGTGCTGATGGAGAGCCGTACTGTCGGAGGGTCAGTACTGAGGGAGAGCCGCACTGTCGGAGGGTCAGTACTGAGGGAGAGCTGCACTGTCGGACGTTCAGTGCTGAGGGAGGGCCGCACTGTCGGGTCAGTGCTGAGGGAGAGCCGCACTGTCGGAGGGTCAGTGCTGAGGGAGAGCCGCACTGTCGGAGGGTCAGGGCTGAGGGAGAGCCGCACTGTCGGATGGTCAGTACTGAGGGAGAGCTGCACTGTCGGACGTTCAGTGCTGAGGCAGAGCCGCACTGTCGGAGGGTCAGTGCTGAGGGAGAGCCGCACTGTCGGAGGGTAAGTGCTGAGGGAGAGCCGCACTGTCGGAGGGTCATTACTGAGGGAGAGCCGCAATGTCGGAGGGTCAGTACTGAGGGAGAGCTGCACTGTCGGACGTTCAGTGCTGAGGGAGAGCCGCACTGTCAGAGGGTCAGTGCTGAGGGAGAGCCGCACTGTCGGAGGGTCAGTGCTAAGGGAGAGCCGCAATGTCGGAGGGTCAGTGCTGAGGGAGAGCCGCACTGTCGGAGGGCCAGTGCTGAGGGAGAACCGCAATGTCGGAGGGTCAGGTGTGAGGGAGAGCCGAACTGTCGGAAGGTCAGTGCTGAGGGAGAGCTGCTCTGTCGGAGGGTCAGTGCTGAGGGAGAGCTGCACCGTAGGAGGGTCAGTACTGTGGGAGAGCCGCACCGTCGGAGGGTCAGTACTGAGGGAGAGCCGCTCTGTCGGAGGGTCAGTACTGAGGGAGACCGCACTGTCGGAGGGTCAGTGCTGAGGGAGAGCCGCACTGTCGAAGGGTCAGTCCAGAGGGAGAGCCGCACTGTCGGAGGGTCAGTGCAGAGGGAGTGCTGCACTGTCGGAGGGTCAGTGCTGAGGGAGAGCCGCACAGTCGGAGGGTCAGTACTGAGGGAGAGCGGCACTGTCGGAGGGTCAGTACTGAGGGAGAGCCGCACTGTCGGAGGGTCAGTGCTGAGGGAGAGCCGCACTGTCGGAGGGTCAGTGCTGAGGGAGACCCACACTGTCGGAGGGTCAGTACTGAGGGAGAGCCGCACTGTTGGAGGGTCAGTATTGAGGGAGAGCCGCACTGTCGGAGGGTCAGTGCTGAGGAAGAGCCGCACTGTTGGAGGGTCAGTGCTGAGGGAGACCCACACTGTCGGAGGGTCAGTACTGAGTGAGAGCCGCACTGTCCGAGCGTCAGTGCTGAGGGAGAGCCGCAGTGTCGGAGGGTCAGTGTTGCGGGAGAGCCACACTGTCGGAGGGGTCAGTGCTGAGGAGAGCCGCACTGTCGGAGGGTCAGTGCTGAGGGAGAGCCGCACTGTCGGAGG
Source organism: Isurus oxyrinchus (assembly GCA_026770705.1). Lineage (NCBI taxonomy): Eukaryota > Metazoa > Chordata > Chondrichthyes > Lamniformes > Lamnidae > Isurus > Isurus oxyrinchus. The sequence goes on along the minus strand of JANJGN010001824.1, from coordinate 7,917 downwards.
GTCAGTGCTGAGGGAGAGCCGCACTGTCGGAGGGTCAGTGCCGAGGGAGAGCCGCACTGTCGGAGAGTCAGTGCTGAGGGGGAGCCGCACTGTCGGAGTGTCTGTACTGAGGGAGAGCTGCACTGTCGGAGGATCAGTACTGAGGGAGAGCCGCACTGTCGGAGGGTCAGTACTGAGGGAGAGCCGCACTGTCGGAGGGTCAGTACTGAGGGAGAGCCGCACTGTCGGAGGGTCAATACTGAGGGAGAGCCGCACTGAAGGAGGGACAGTGCTGAGTGAGAGCGTACTGTCGGAGGGTCAATACTGAGGCAGACTTGAACTGTCGGAGGGTCAATAATGAGGGAGTGCTGAACTGTCGGGAGGGTCAGTACTGAGGGAGAGCTGCAATGTCGGAGGGTCAGTACTGAGGGAGCGCAGCACTGTCGGGGGTTCAGTTCTGAGGGAGAGCCGCTCTGTCGGAGGGTCAGTACTGAGGGAGAGCCGCACTGTCGGAGGGTCAGTGCTGAGGGAGATCCTCACTGTCGGAGGGTCAGTGTTGAGGGAGAGCCGCACTGTCGGAGGGTCAGTATTGAGGGTGAGCTGCACTGTCGGACGGTCAGGATTGAGGGTGAGCCGCACTGTCGGAGGGGCCATGCTGAGGGAGAGCCGCTCTGTCGGAGGGTCAGTCCAGAGGGAGAGCCGCACTGTCGGAGGGTCAGTGCTGAGGGAGAGCTGCACTGTCGGAGGGTCATTACTGAGGGAGAGCTGCACTGTCGGAGGATCAGTGCTGAGGGAGAGCCGCACTGTCGGAACGTCAGTACTGAGGGATTGCCGCACTGTCAGAGGTTCTGTACTGAGGGAGAGCCCCACTGTCGGAGGGTCAGCGCTGAGAGGGAGAGCCGCACTGTCAGAGGGTCAGTGCTGAGGGAGAGCCGCACTGTCGGAGGGTCATTACTGAGGGAGAGCCGCACTGTCGGAGGGTCAGTGCTGAGGGAGAGCTGCACTGTGGGAGGGTCAGTACTGAGGGAGAGCTGCACTGTCGGACGTTCAGTGCTGAGGGAGAGCCGCACTGTCGGAGGGCCAGTGCTGAGGGAGAGCCGCACTGTCGGAGGGTCAGTACTGAGGAAGAGCCGCACTGTCGGAGGGTCAGTGCTGAGGGAGAGCCGCACTGTCGGAGGGTCAGTACTGAGGGAGTGCAGCAATGTCGGAGGGTCAGTACTGAGGGAGAGCCGTACTGTCGGAGGGTCAGTACTGAGGGAGAGCCATACTGTCGGAGGGTCAGTACTGAGGGAGAGCTGTAATGTCGGAGGGTCAGTACTGAGGGAGAGCTGTACTTTCGGAGGGTCAGTCCTGAGGGAACGCTGCACTGTCGGAGTGTCAGTGCTGAGGGAGAGCCGCACTGTCGGAGAGTCAGTACTGAGGGAGAGCCACAATGTCGGACGGACAGTGCTGAGGGAGAGCCGCACTGTCGGCGGGTCAGTGCTGAGGGTGAGCCGCACTGTCGGAGGGTCAGTACTGTGGGAGAGCCGCACTGTCGGAGGGTCAGTGCTGAGGGAGAGCTGCACTGTCGGAGGGTCAGTACTGAGGGGAGAGCTGCACTGTCGGAGGGTCAGTGCTGAGGGAGAGCCGCACTGTCGGAGGGTCAGTACTGAGGGAGAGCCGCACTGTCGGAGGGTCAGTGCTGAGGGAGAGCCGCACTGTCGGACGGTCTTTGCTGAGGGAGAGCCGCACTGTCGGAGGGTCAGTACTGAGGGAGAGCCGCACCGTCGGAGGATAAGTGCTGAGGGAGAGCCGCACTGTCGGAGGGTCAGTTTTGAGGGAGAGCCGCACTGTTGGAGGGTCAGTACTGAGGGAGAGCCGCGCTGTTGGAGGGTCAGTATGGAGTGAGCGCCGCACGGTCGGAGGGTCAGTGCTGAGGGGACCGCCACACTGTCGGAGGGTCAGTACTGAGGGAGAGCCGCACTGTTGGAAGGTCAGTACTGAGGGAGAGCCGCACTGTTGGAAGGTCAGTGCTGAGGGAGAGCCGCACTGTCGGAGGGTCAGTGCTGAGGGAGAGCCGCACTGTCGGAGGGTCAGTGCTGAGGGAGAGCCGCACTGTCGGAGGGTCAATGCTGAGGGAGAGCCGCACTGTCGGAGTGTCAGTGCTGAGGGAGAGCCGCACTGTAGGAGGGTCAGTGCTGAGGGAGAGCCACACTGTCGGACGGTCAGTACTGAGTGAGAAGCCGCACTGTCCGAGCGTCAGTGCTGAGGGAGAGCCGCACTGTCGGAGGGTCAGTGTTGCGGGAGAGCCACACTGTCGGAGGGTCAGTGCTGAGGGAGAGCCGCACTGTCGGAGGGTCAGTGCTGAGGGAGAGCCGCACTGTCGGAGGGTCAGTGCTGAGGGAGAGCCGCACTGTCGGAGGGGTCAGTGCCCGAGGGAGAGCCGCACTGTCGGAGAGTCAGTGCTGAGGGGGAGCCGCACTGTCGGAGTGTCTGTACTGAGGGAGAGCTGCACTGTCAGAGGATCAGTACTGAGGGAGAGCCGCACTGTCGGAGGGTCAGTACTGAGGGAGAGCCGCACTGTCGGAGGGTCAATACTGAGGGAGAGCCGCACTGAAGGAGGGACAGTGCTGAGTGAGAGCGCACTGTCGGAGGGTCAATACTGAGGCAGACTTGAACTGTCGGAGGGTCAATAATGAGGGAGTGCTGAACTGTCGGGAGGGTCAGTACTGAGGGAGAGCTGCAATGTCGGAGGGTCAGTACTGAGGGAGCGCAGCACTGTCGGGGGGTCAGTTCTGAGGGAGAGCCGCTCTGTCGGAGGGTCAGTACTGAGGGAGAGCCGCACTGTCGGAGGGTCAGTGCTGAGGGAGATCCTCACTGTCGGAGGGTCAGTGTTGAGGGAGAGCCGCACTGTCGGAGGGTCAGTATTGAGGGTGAGCTGCACTGTCGGACGGTCAGGATTGAGGGTGAGCCGCACTGTCGGAGGGGCCATGCTGAGGGAGAGCCGCTCTGTCGGAGGGTCAGTCCAGAGGGAGAGCCGCACTGTCGGAGGGTCAGTGCTGAGGGAGAGCTGCACTGTCGGAGGGTCATTACTGAGGGAGAGCTGCACTGTCGGAGGATCAGTGCTGAGGGAGAGCCGCACTGTCGGAACGTCAGTACTGAGGGATTGCCGCACTGTCAGAGGTTCTGTACTGAGGGAGAGCCCCACTGTCGGAGGGTCAGCGCTGAGGGAGAGCCGCACTGTCAGAGGGTCAGTGCTGAGGGAGAGCCGCACTGTCGGAGGGTCATTACTGAGGGAGAGCCGCACTGTCGGAGGGTCAGTGCTGAGGGAGAGCTGCACTGTGGGAGGGTCAGTACTGAGGGAGAGCTGCACTGTCGGACGTTCAGTGCTGAGGGAGAGCCGCACTGTCGGAGGGCCAGTGCTGAGGGAGAGCCGCACTGTCGGAGGGTCAGTACTGAGGAAGAGCCGCACTGTCGGAGGGTCAGTGCTGAGGGAGAGCCGCACTGTCGGAGGGTCAGTACTGAGGGAGTGCAGCAATGTCGGAGGGTCAGTACTGAGGGAGAGCCGTACTGTCGGAGGGTCAGTACTGAGGGAGAGCCATACTGTCGGAGGGTCAGTACTGAGGGAGAGCTGTAATGTCGGAGGGTCAGTACTGAGGGAGAGCTGTACTTTCGGAGGGTCAGTCCTGAGGGAACGCTGCACTGTCGGAGTGTCAGTGCTGAGGGAGAGCCGCACTGTCGGAGAGTCAGTACTGAGGGAGAGCAACAATGTCGGACGGACAGTGCTGAGGGAGAGCCGCACTGTCGGCGGGTCAGTGCTGAGGGAGAGCCGCACTGTCGGAGGGTCAGTACTGTGGGAGAGCCGCACTGTCGGAGGGTCAGTGCTGAGGGAGAGCTGCACTGTCGGAGGGTCAGTACTGAGGGAGAGCTGCACTGTCGGAGGGTCAGTGCTGAGGGAGAGCCGCACTGTCGGAGGGTCAGTACTGAGGGAGAGCCGCACTGTCGGAGGGTCAGTGCTGAGGGAGAGCCGCACTGTCGGACGGTCCTTGCTGAGGGAGAGCCGCACTGTCGGAGGGTCAGTACTGAGGGAGAGCCGCACCGTCGGAGGATAAGTGCTGAGGGAGAGCCGCACTGTCGGAGGGTCAGTTTTGAGGGAGAGCCGCACTGTTGGAGGGTCAGTACTGAGGGGAGAGCCGCGCTGTTGGAGGGTCAGTATGGAGTGAGCGCCGCACGGTCGGAGGGTCAGTGCTGAGGGACCGCCACACTGTCGGAGGGTCAGTACTGAGGGAGAGCCGCACTGTTGGAAGGTCAGTACTGAGGGAGAGCCGCACTGTTGGAAGGTCAGTGCTGAGGGAGAGCCGCACTGTCGGAGGGTCAGTGCTGAGGGAGAGCCGCACTGTCGGAGGGTCAGTGCTGAGGGAGAGCCGCACTGTCGGAGGGTCAATGCTGAGGGAGAGCCGCGCTGTCGGAGGGTCAGTGCTGAGGGAGAGCCGCACTGTAGGAGGGTCAGTGCTGAGGGAGAGCCACACTGTTGGAGGGTGAGTACTGAGGGAGAGCCGCACTGTTGGAGGGTCAGTATTGAGGGAGAGCCGCACTGTCGGAGGGTCAGTGCTGAGGGAGAGCCGCACTGTCGGAGGGTCAGTGCTGAGGGAGACCCACACTGTCGGAGGGTCAGTACTGAGGGAGAGCCGCACTGTCGGCGGGTCAGTGCTGAGGGAGAGCCGCACTGTCGGAGGGTCAGTGTTGCGGGAGAGCCACACTGTCAGAGTGTCAGTGCTGAGGGAGAGCCGCACTGTCGGAGGGTCAGTGCTGAGGGAGAGCCGCACTGTCGGAGGGTCAGTGCTGAGGGAGAGCTGCACTGTCGGAGGGTCAGTGCTGAGGGGAGAGCCGCACAGTCGGAGGGTCAGTACTGAGGGAGAGCCGCACTGTCGGAGGGTCAGTACTGAGGGAGAGCCGTAATGTCGGAGGGTCAGTGGTGAGGGAGTGCTGCACTGTCGGAGGGTCAGTGCTGAGGGAGAGCTGCACTGTCGGAGGGTCAGTCCTGAGGGAGAGCCGCACAGTCGGAGGGTCAGCACTGAGGGTCAGCTGCACTGTCGGAGGTTTTGTACTGAGGGAGAGCCGCAATGTCTAAGGGTCCGTGCTGAGGGAGAGCCGCACTGTCGGAGGGTCAGTACTGAGGGAGAGCCGCACTGTCGGAGGGTCAGTACTGAGGGAGAGCCGTACTGTCGGAGGGTCAGTGGTGAGGGAGTGCTGCACTGTCGGAGGGTCAGTGCTGAGGGAGAGCTGCACTGTCGGAGGGTCAGTCCTGAGGGAGAGCCGCACAGTCGGAGGGTCAGCACTGAGGGACAGCTGCACTGTCGGAGGTTTTGTACTGAGGGAGAGCCGCAATGTCTAAGGGTCCGTGCTGAGGGAGAGCCGCACTGTCGGAGGATCAGTGCTGAGGGAGAGCCGCACTGTCTGTGGGTCAGTACTGAGGGAGATCCGCAGTGTCGGAGGGTCAGTACTGAGGGAGAGGCGTACTGTCGGAGGGTCAATACTGAGGGAGAGCCGCACTGAAGGAGGGTCAGTGCTGAGTGAGAGCGCACTGTCGGAGGGTCAATACTGAGGCAGACTTGAACTGTCGGAGGGTCAATAATGAGGGAGTGCTGAACTGTCGGAGGGTCAGTACTGAGGGAGAGCTGCAATGTCGGTGGGTCAGTACTGAGGGAGCGCAGCACTGTCGGAGGGTCAGTTCTGAGGGAGAGCCGCTCTGTCGGAGGGTCAGTACTGAGGGAGAGCCGCACTGTCGGAGGGTCAGTGCTGAGGAAGAGCCGCACTGTCGGAGGGTCAGGGCTGAGGGAGAGCCGCACTGTCGGAGGGCCAGTGCTGAGGGAGATCCTCACTGTCGGAGGGTCAGTTTTGAGGGAGAGCCGCACTGTCGGGAGGGTCAGTATTGAGGGTGAGCTGCACTGTCGGACGGTCAAAATTGAGGGTGAGCCGCACTGTCGGAGGGGCAATGCTGAGGGAGAGCCGCTCTGTCGGAGGGTCAGTCCAGAGGGAGAGCAGCACTGTCGGAGGGTCAGTGCTGAGGGAGAGCTGCACTGTCGGAGGGTCAGTACTGAGGGAGAGCTGCACTGTCGGAGGATCAGTGCTGAGGGAGAGCCGCACTGTCGGAACGTCAGTACTGAGGGATTGCCGCACTGTCAGAGGTTCTGTACTGAGGGAGAGCCCCACTGTCGGAGGGTCAGCGCTGAGGGAGAGCCGCACTGTCAGAGGGTCAGTGCTGAGGGAGAGCTGCACTGTGGGAGGGTCAGTACTGAGGGAGAGCTGCACTGTCGGACGTTCAGTGCTGAGGGAGAGCCGCACTGTCGGAGGGCCAGTGCTGAGGGAGAGCCGCATGTCGGAGGGCCAGTGCTGATGGAGAACCGCAATGTCGGATGGTCAGTACTGAGGGAGGGCCGCACTGTCGGAGGGTCAGTACTGAGGGAGAGCCGAACTGTCGGAGGGTCAGTGCTAAGGGAGTGCCCCACTGTCAGAGGGTCAGTACTGAGGGAGAGCCGCACTGTCGGAGGGTCAGTATTGAGGGAGAGCCGCACTGTCGGAGGGTCAGTGCTGAGGGAGAGCCGCACTGTGGGAGGGTCAGTGCTGAGGGAGACCCACACTGTCGGAGGGTCAGTACTGAGGGAGAGCCGCACTGTCGGAGGGTCAGTGCTGAGGGAGAGCCGCACTGTCGGAGGGTCAGTGTTGCGGGAGAGCCACACTGTTGGAGGGTCAGTGCTGAGTGAGTGCCGCACTGTCGGAGGGTCAGTGCTGAGGGAGAGCCGCACTGTCGGAGGGTCTTTGCTGAGGGAGAGCCGCACTGTCGGAGGGTCAGTACTGAGGGAGAGCCGCACTGTCGGAGGGTCAGTACTGAGGGAGAGCCGTACTGTCGGAGGGTCAGTGCTGAGGGAGAGCTGCACTGTCGGAGGGTCAGTCCTGAGGGAGAGCCGCACAGTCGGAGGTTTTGTACTGAGGGAGAGCCGCACTGTCTGAGGGTCAGTGCTGAGGGAGAGCCGCAGTGTCGGAGGGTCAGTGCTGAGGGAGAGCCGTACTTTCGGAGGATCAGTGCTGAGGGAGCGCTGCACTGTCTGAGGGTCAGTACTGAGGGAGAGCCGCACTGTCGGAGGGTCAGTTCTGAGGGATAGCCGCACTGTCAGAGGGTCTGTACTGAGGGAGAGCCATACTGTCGGAGGGTCAGTGCTGAGGGAGCGCTGCACTGTCTGAGGGTCAGTACTGAGGGATAGCCGCACTGTCGGAGGGTCAGTGCTGAGGGAGAGCCGCACTGTCGGAGGGTCAGTGCTGAGGGAACGCTGCACTGTCGGAGGGTCAGTGCTGAGGGAGAGCCGCACTGTCGGAGGGTCAGTGCTGAGGGAGCGTCGCACTGTCAGAGGGTCAGTACTGAGGGAGTGCAGCAATGTCGGAGGGTCAGTACTGAGGGAACGCTGCACTGTCGGAGGGTCAGTGCTGAGGGAGAGCCGCACTGTCGGAGGGTCATTACTGAGGGAGAGCCGTACTGTCGGAGGGTCAGTACTGAGGGAGAGCCATACTGTCGGAGGGTCAGTACTGAGGGAGAGCTGTAATGTCGGAGGGTCAGTACTGAGGGAGAGCTGTACTTTCGGAGGGTCAGTCCTGAGGGAGAGCCGCACTGTCGGAGAGTCAGTACTGAGGGAGAGCCACACTGTCGGACGGACAGTGCTGAGGGAGAGCCGCACTGTCGGAGGGTCAGTACTGTGGGAGAGCCGCACTGTCAGAGGGTCAGTGCTGAGGGAGAGCTGCACTGTCGGAGGGTCAGTACTGAGGGAGAGCTGCACTGTCGGAGGGTCAGTGCTGAGGGAGAGCCGCACTGTCGGAGGGTCAGTACTGAGGGAGAGCCGCACTGTCGGAGGGTCAGTGCTGAGGGAGAGCCGCACTGTCGGACGGTCTTTGCAGAGGGAGAGCCGC
>JANJGN010001823.1:0-105602 GCA_026770705.1 Isurus oxyrinchus | reverse complement strand
GAGACAGAGAAAGAGAGAGAGACGAGAGAAGACAGTGTAGAGAGACAGAAGATGAGAGAGAAGAGAGACAGAGAAGAGAGAGAGAGAGAGAGACAGAGAGAGACAGAGAGAGAGAGACAGAGAGAGAGAGAGACAGAGAGAGAGACAGAGAGAGAGACAGAGAGAGAGACAGAGAGAGAGACAGAGAAAGAGAGACAGAGAGAGAGACAGAGAGAGAGACAGAGAGAGAGAGACAGAGAAAGAGAGACAGAGAGAGAGAGACAGAGAAAGAGAGACAGAGAGAGAGAGACAGAGAGAGAGACAGAGAGAGAGAGACAGAGAGAGACAGAGACAGAGAGAGAGAGAGTGAGACAGAGAGAGAGACAGAGAGAGAGACAGAGAGAGAGACAGAGAGAGAGACAGAGAGAGAGACAGAGAGAGAGAGACAGACAGAGAGACAGACAGAGAGAGAGACAGAGAGAGACAGAGAGAGAGACAGAGAAAGAGAGACAGACAGAGAGAGAGACAGCGAGAGACAGAGAGAGAGAGAGACAGAGAGAGAGAGACAGAGAAAGAGAGACAGACAGAGAGAGAGACAGCGAGAGAGAGAGAGAGAGAGAGACAGAGAAAGAGAGACAGACAGCGAGAGACAGAGAGAGAGAGACAGAGAAAGAGAGACAGACAGAGAGAGACAGAGAAAGAGAGACAGACAGAGAGAGAGAGAGACAGAGAGAGAGAGACAGAGAAAGAGAGACAGACAGCGAGAGACAGAGAGAGAGAGACAGAGAAAGAGAGACAGACAGAGAGAGACAGAGAAAGAGAGACAGACAGAGAGAGACAGAGAAAGAGAGACAGACAGAGAGAGAGACAGAGAGAGAGAAACAGAGATGGAGACAGAGGTGGGGGGAGGATGGGGGAGTGTGTGGGGGTGGGGGAAATGTGTGGGGGAGAGGGGTGGGGGTGGTGGGGTTGTGGGTGGGGGGGAATGGGGGGTGAGGATGGGGATGGGGATGGGGGTCGGGGGGGGGTGAGATTCAGCCTCTGACTGACCCCCTCTCCCCCTGTTGGGAATGGGGGTGGGGGTGGGGTTGGGGATGGGGGGGGTGGGGGGGAGTGTGGTGTGGGGGTGGGGGTGGGGGTCTGGGAGTGGGGGGAGTGGGGTGAGGGTGGTGGGGGTGAGGGTGGTGGGGTGGGGGTGGGGGTGGGGGTGGGGGTCTGGGAGTGGGGGGAGTGGGGTGAGGGTGGTGGGGGTGGAGGGTGGTGGGGGTGGGGGTGGGGGTGGGGGTGGGGTCTGGGAGTGGGGGGAGTGGGGTGAGGGTGGTGGGGGTGAGGGTGGTGGGGGTGGGGGTGGGGGTGGGGGTCTGGGAGTGGGGGGGAGTGGGGTGAGGGTGGTGGGGGTGAGGGTGGTGGGGGTGGGGGGTGGGGGTGGGCGTCTGGGAGTGGGGGGAGTGGGGTGAGGGTGGTGGGGGTGAGGGTGATGGGGGTGGGGGGTGGGGGTGGGGGGAGTGGGGTGAGGGCGGTGGGGGTGAGGGTGGTGGGTGTGGGGGTGGGGGTGGGGGTGGGGGTGGGGGTCTGGGAGTGGGGGGAGTGGGGTGAGGGTGATGGGGGTGAGCGTGGTGGGGGTGGGGGTGGGGGTGGGGGTGGGGGTCTGGGAGTGGGGGTGAGGGTGGTGGGGGTGAGGGTGGGGGTGGGGGTCTGGGAGTGGGGGTGAAGGTGGTGGGGGTGAGGGTGGGGGTGGGGGTCTGGGAGTGGGGGTGAGGGTGGTGGGGGTGAGGGTGGGGGTGGGGGTCTGGGAGTGGGGGTGAGGGTGGTGGGGGTGAGGGTGGGGGTGGGGGTCTGGGAGTGGGGGTGAGGGTGGTGGGGGGTGAGGGTGGGGGTGGGGGTCTGGGAGTGGGGGTGAGGGTGGTGGGGGTGAGGGTGGGGGTGGGGGTCTGGGGGTGGGGGTGAGGGTGGTGGGGGTGAGGGTGGGGGGTGGGGGTCTGGGGGTGGGGGGTGAGGGTGGTGGGGGTGAGGGTGGGGGTGGGGGTCTGGGGGGTGGGGGTGAGGGTGGTGGGGGTGAGGGGTGGTGGGGGTGAGGGTGGGGGTCTGGGGGGTGGGGGTGAGGGTGGTGGGGGTGAGGGTGGGGGTGGGGGTCTGGGGGTGGGGGTGAGGGTGGTGGGGGGGGTGAGGGTGGGGGGAGTGTGCAGGAGTGAGATTCAGGGTCTCGCTGATCTGACTGACCCCCTCTCCCCCTGTTGGGAATGGGGGTGGGGGGTGGGCGTCGGGGGGGGGGGGTGAGATTCAGGCTCTGACTGACCCCCTCTCCCCCTGTTGGGAATGGGGGTGAGGGTGGGGTTGGGGATGGGGGGTGGGGGTGGGGGTCGGTGGGGGTGAGATTCAGGCTCTGACTGACCCCCTCTCCCCCTGTTTGTTCCTCCTGCCCCCCCCCCCCACCACAGCCCCATCGAGGAGCCAATGGAGGATGAAGCGTCTGCCTAGACCCCCGACGACACTCCCCTCGCCGGGGTCCCGGAAGGGGACTGCAGGACCCCGGGCCGAGCCTTCCAGAACATTCCGTGACGGCCAGGAGAGGGGGAGGGGGAGGGGGAGGGGGAGGGGGGAGGGGAAGGGGTTGGGGGATATCCCAAACCACCACCACCCCACCCCCCACTCCCCTTCCCCATCCCCCCCTCCCCCTCACCGTCACCACTTCGCCCTGGAGACGATGGCCAGCTCCCTGTTGCCTCCTGGCCAATCCTCTGGCCTTCTTCCCTACCCACCCCCCCACCAACCCCCACCGGACCCTCCCCCCCACCCCCCACCCCCCAGCGTAAACTCGGAGATGACCAGCCGTGATGGTGAAGCCACACGCACTGAGCCGGCGCTTGGCTCGGACGGGCGGCAGTGTCACGGCGATGACAGAGAGAGCTACCCCGAAGGAGCGTCCTCCGTTTCGGACGTGTGGCGCCCGGCGGGAGGGCCAGAGAGACACCGGCCAGTCCAGGGCTTGTCCGCTTTTGACCATCTCTCCTCCACCTTGACACGTGACCAATTTGCAAAGTTATTTCTCCTCTATTTTTGGTGCCTTTTTTTTTATAAAAAGTATATCTACACTCGCACACACACTCTCTCACACACGCACACACACACTCACACACACACACTCACACACACACTCGCACACACACACACACACACACACACACTCTCACATACACGCACTCACACACACACACTCACACACACACACACTCGCACAGACACTCGCACACTCGCACAGACACACACTCACACACACACACTCGCACAGACACTCGCACAGACACACACTCACACACACACACTCGCACAGACACACACACACACACACTCGCACAGACACTCACACAGACACACACACACACACTCTCACACACACGCACTCACACACACACACTCGCACAGACACACACTCACACACACACATACACTGTCTCTCACACACAAACACACTCACACACTCTCACACACACACACACACACACACACATACACTCTCTCTCTCTCACACAGACACACACACATACACTCTCTCTCTCACACACACACACTCTCAGACACACACACTCTCACACACACACACTCTCACACACACGCACACTCCACACACACAAACAAACACACTCTCTCTCTCACACACACACACACACTCTCTCTCACACACACACACACTCTCTCTCTCTCACACACACACACACTCTCTCTCTCTCTCACACACATACACACTCTCTCTCACACACACTCTCTCTCACACACACTCTCACACACACACACACACACACACACACTCTCTCACACACACACACACACTCTCTCTCACACACACACACACACACACACACACACAAACTCTCTCTCACACACACTCACATATGCACACACACTCACACACACATACACTCTCTCTCTCTCACACACACTCACAGACACACACACATATCAACACACACACGTATCAGCACACACATGTATCAACACACACACATATCAACTCACACGGTCTCACACACACAACCTCTCTCAGAGTCACTCACATTTACACACACACACTCACCCTCAGGCTCACACACAAACTCACTCACACACAAACATATTAACACAGACACACACACACACACCTCTCACACACATTACATACACACACACGCTCACACACATTATACACACACTCTCTCACACAGCCACACAAACCTATCAACACATAGACACACACACTAAGACACACACGCATTCTCACACACACTCTCAAAATTTTATCAACACAAACACACACACACATATTAACACACACACACACACACACAGACACCACCAGTAAAGCCTTGACAGTGGAGGTGCTGAGTGCCAGTCAATCTTAGGCAAAAACTCAACTCAGTTCAATCCTCAACATGCATCCAGCCTGTAACTGGGAAGCATCCTCCAGAAACTGGGACACTTGGGATGCGGGTAGGACAAGGAGAGCTTCTCCCCCGAAATATCCCGGCTCGAGTGAGAGAGAGAGAGAGAGAGAGAGAGAGGGGGGGTGGGTGGGGGAGAAATGGCAGGAGCAGAGCAGGAATGGGGAGCGAGAACACCCCGGCGTGTGGGGCGAGGGCATGAAAGACGCAAGTGAACCCGGAGTCCGGGGAGCGTGGAAACCGACAAGGAAAGAGGAGCCGGGAAAAGCTCGAAGCTTCAAGACTTTTTATTTTTTACTGCCTAAACGTGGCGAAGGCTGGGACAATTTGCACACTCACCATCAAAACCACAAGTGCCTTGGGATGTCCCGATGACTCGGTGCGGGCACTGGGAGTCCACCTGACTGTAAATAGGAGAGATGGAGGGAGGAGTGAGAGCTGGAGAGAGAGACCGAGACTGAAAGACACAAGTTGACTCGCTTGAACAAGGAAGAGAGGCGGTGACCTCAGCTACGGTGTGAAGTTCCGAAAGCACCAGAAGTGTACTCCGAAACCAAATGTTTATTCCACCACCCCCACCCCCACCCCAAGCCACAACCCCAAATTGTCGAAAACGCAGTATTAAAATATTTTGGACCGAGGACCGAGCGGGAGAGGTGTTACGTTTTAATTTCACCCGTCGTGGAATTCAATCCATCAGCTCAGCTCCAACCCGTCTGTCTGATATCAGTCCAACACCATACAGCACGGGGTTAGATACAGAGTAAAGCTCCCTCTACACTGTCCCCATCAAACACTCCCAGGACAGGTACAGCACGGGGTTAGATACAGAGTAAAGCTCCCTCTACACCGTCCCCATCAAACACTCCCAGGACAGGTACAGCACGGGGTTAGATACAGAGTAAAGCTCCCTCTACACCGTCCCCATCAAACACTCCCAGTTCAGGTACAGCACGGGGTTAGATACAGATTAAAGCTCCCTCTATACCATCACCCATCAAACACTCCCAGGACAGGTACAGCACGGTGTTAGATACAGACAAAATCTCCCTCTACACCGTCCCCATCAAACACTCCCAGGACAGGTACAGCACGGGGTTAGATACAGAGTAAAGCTCCCTCTACACTGCCCCCATCAAACACTCCCAGGACAGGTACAGCACGGGGTTAGATACAGAGTAAAGCTCCCTCTACACTGTCCCCATCAAACACTCCCAGGACAGGTACAGCACGGGGTTAGATACAGAGTAAAGCTCCCTCTACACTGTCCCCATCAAACACTCCCAGGACAGGTACAGCACGGGGTTAGACACAGAGTAAAGCTCCCTCTACACTGTCCCCATCAAACACTCCCAGGACAGGTAGAGCACGGGGTTAGATACAGAGTAAAGCTCCCTCTACACTGTCCCAATCAAACACTCCCAGGATAGGTACAGCAGAGGGTTAGACACAGAGTAAAGCTCCCTCTACACCGTCCCCATCAAACACACCCAGGACAGGTACAGCACGGGGTTAGATACAGAGTAAAGCTCCTTCTACACCGTCCCCATCAAACACTCCCAGGACAGGTACAGCACGGGGTTAGATACAGAGTAAAGCTCCCTCTACACTGTCCCCATCAAACACTCCCAGGACAGGTACAGCACGGGGTTAGATACAGAGTAAAGCTCCCTCTACACTGTCCCCAACAAACACTCCCAGTCAGGTAGAGCACGGGGTTAGATACAGAGTAAAGCTCCCTCTACACCATCCCCACCAAACACTCCCAGGACATGTACAGCACCGGGTAAGTTACAGAGTAAAGCCCGCAATACACTGCCCCATCAAACTCTCCCAGGACAGGTACAGCACAGGGTTAGATACAGAGTAAAGCTCCCTCTACACTGTCCCCATCAAACACTCCCAGGACAGGTACAGCACGGGGTTAGATACAGAATAAAGCTCCCTCTACACTGTCCCCATCAAACACTCCCAGGGCAGGTACCGCACGAGGTTAGATACAGAGTAAAGCTCCCTCTACACTGTCCCCATCAAACACTACCAGGACACGTACAGCACGGGGTTAGATACAGAGTAAAGCTCCCTCAACAATGTCCCCATCAAACAATCCCAGGACAGGTACAGCACTGGGTTAGATACAGAGTAAATCTCCCTCTACACTGTCCCCATCAAACACTCCCAGCACAGGTACAGCACGGGGTTAGATACAGAGTAAAGCTGCTTCTACACCATCGCAATCAAACACTCCCAGGAAATGTAAAGCGCACGTTAAGATACAGTGTAAAGCTCCGTCTACACCGTACGCATCAAACACTCCAAGGACAAGTACAGAGCGGGGTTAGATACAGAGTAAAGCTCCCTCTTAACCGTCCCCATGAAACACTCCCAGGACAGGTGCAGCTCGGGGTTAGATGCAGATTAAAGCTCCCTCAAAACCGTCCCCAACAAACAGTCCCTTGACAGGAAAAGCGCGGTGTTAGGTACAGAGTAAAGCACCATCTACACGTTCCCCATCAAACAAGCCCTGGTCAGGTACAGCACGGGATTAGATACAGAGTAAACCTCCATCTACAATGACCCCATCAAACACTCCCAGGACAGGTACAGCACGGGGTTAGATACAGAGTAAAGCTCCCTCTACACCGCCTCCATCAAACACACGCAGGACAGGTACAGCACGGGGTTAGATACAGAGTAAAGCTCCATCTACACTGTCCCCATCAAACAGTCCCAGGACAGGTACAACACAGGGTGAGATGCAGAGTAAAGCTCCCTCTACAATGACCCCATCAAACACTCCCAGGACAGGTACAGCATGGGGTTAGGTACAGAGTAAAGCTGCCTCTACACCATCCTCATCAAACACTCCCAGGACAGGTACAGCACGGGGTTAGATACAGATTAAAGCTCCTTCTAGACTGTCACCATCAAACACTCTCAAAAGAGGTACAGCACGGGGTTAGATAGAGAGTAAAGCTCCCTATACACCGTCACCATCAAACACTCTCAAAACAATTACAGCACGGGGTCAGATACAGAATAAAGCTCCCTCCACACTGTCGCCATCAAACACTCCCAGGACAGGTACAGCATGGTGTTAGATACAGAGTAAATCTTCTTCTACACCGTCCCCATCAAACACTCCCAGGACAGGTACAGCACAAGGTTCGATACAGAGTAAAGCTCCCTCTGAACTGTCCCCTTCAAACACTTCCAAGACAAGTACAGCACAGGGTTAGATACAGAGTCAAGCTCTCTCTACACTGTCCCCATCATCTCTCCCAGGGCCATTACAGCACAGGTTCAGATAAAGAATTAAGCTCCCTCTACACTGCCTCCATCAAACACACACACTAAAGGTACAGCACAAGGTTAGATGCAGAGTATAGCTCCCTCTACAGCGTCACCATAAAACACTCCCAAGACAGGTAAAGCAAGGGGTTAGATAAAGACTAAAGCTCCTTCTGCACCAACCCATCAAACACTCCCAGGACAGGTACATCAGGCGGTTAGATACAGAGTAAAGCTCCCTCTACACCGTTCCCATCAAAGACTCCAAGGACAGGTACAGCACGGGGTTAGACACAGAATAAAGGTCCCTCTAACCTGTCCCCTTCAAACACTCCCAGGGCAGGTACAGCACGGGGTTAGATACAGAGTAAAGCTCCCTCTAAACCGTCCCCATGAAACACTCCCAGGACAGGTACAGCGCGGGGTTAGACACAGAATAAAGGTCCCTCTAACCTGTCCCCTTCAAACACTCCCAAGACAGGTACGGCAGGAAGTTAGGTACAGAGTAAAGCTGCCTCTACACCGCCTCCATCAAACACTCTAAGGACAAGTACAGAACGGGGTTAGATACAGATTAAAGCTCCCTCAAAACCGTCCCCAACAAACAGTCCCTTGACAGGAACAGCGCGGTGTTAGGTACAGAGTAAAGCTCCCTCTACACTGTCCCCATCAAACATTCCCAGGACAGGTACAGCACGGGGTTAGATAAAGATTAAAGCTCCTTCTAGGCTGTCCCCATCAAACACTCCCAGGACAGGTACAGCACGGGGTTAGATACAGAGTAAAGCTCCCTCTGCACCCTCCCCATCAAACACTCCCAGGACAGGTACAGCACGGGGTTAGATACAGAGTAAAGCTCCCTCAACACGGTCCCCATCAAACACTCCCAGGACAGGTACAGCACGGGGATAGATACAGAGTAAATCTCCCTCTACACTGTCCCCATCAAACACTCCCAGGACAGGTACAGCACGGGGTTAGATACAGAGTAAAGCTCGCTCTACACCGTCCCCATCAAACATTCCCAGGACAGGTACAGCACGGGGTTAGATACAGAGTAAAGCTCCCTCTACACTGTCCCCATCAAACACTCCCAGGACAGGTACAGCACGGGGTTAGATACAGAGTAAATCTCCCTCTACACTGACCTCATCAAACACTCCCAGGACAGGTACAGCACGGGGTTAGATACAGAGTGAAGCTCTCTCTAAACCGTCCCCATCATCTCTCCCTGGGCCATTACAGCACAGTGACAGATACAGAGTAAATCAGTCTAACCCCGTGCTGTACCTGTCCTGGGAGTGTTTGATGGGGACGGTGCAGAGGGAACTTTACTCCGTATCTGACCCCATGCTGTACCTGTCCTGGGAGTGTTTGATGGGGACAGTGTAGAGGGAGCTTTACCCTGTATCTAACCGCCCGCTGTACCTGTGCTGGGAGTGTATGATGTGTACGGTGTAGAGGGAGCTTTACTCTGTATCTAAATCCGCGCTGTACCTGTCCTGGGAATGTTTGATGGGGACGGTGTAGAGGGAGCTTTACTCTGTGTCTTACCCCGTGCTATACCTGTCCTGGGAGTGTTTGATGGGGATGGTGCAGAAGGAGCTTTATTCTTTATCTAAATGCTTGCTGGACCTGTCTTGGGAGTGTTTTATGGGAACGCTGTAGCGGGAGCTCGATTCTGCAACTCACCCTGTGCTGTACCTGTACTGTGCGTGTTGGATGGAGGCGGTGTAGAGGGAGATTTGTTCTGTATCTGACCCCGTGCTGTAATGGCCCTGGGAGAGATGATGGGGACAGTGTAGAGAGAGCTTGACTCTGTATGTAACCCCGTGCTGTACCTGTCCTGGGAGTGTTTGATGGGGACGGTGCAAAGGGATCATTACTCTGTGTCTAACGCTGTACCCATCAAACACTCCTAGGACAGGTACTGCAAGGGGTTAGATACAGAGTAAAGCTCCCTCTACACCGTCCCCATCAAACACTCCTAGGACAGGTACAGCATGGGGTTAGAAACAGAGTAAAGCTCCCTCTACACTGTCCCCATCAAACACTCCCAGGACAGGTACAGCACGGGGTTAGATACAGAGTAAAACTCCCTCTACACTGTCCCCATCAAACACTCCCAGGACAGGTACAGCACGGGGTTAGATGCAGAGTAAAGCTCCTTCTACACCATCGCAATCAAACACTCCCAGTACAAGTAAAGCGCAGGTTAAGATACATTGTAAAGCTCGGTCTACACCGTACACATCAAAACACCAAGGACAAGTACAGCGCGGGGTTAGATACAGAGTAAAGCTCCCTCTAAACTGTCCCCATGAAACACTCCCAGGACAGGTGCAGCTCGGGGTTAGATGCAGATTAAAGCTCCCTCAAAACCATCCCCAACAAACAGTCCCTTGACAGGAAAAGCACGTTGTTAGGTACAGAGTACAGCTCCATCGACACGTTCCCTATCAAACACTCCCAGGACAGGTACAGCACGGGGTTAGATACAGAGTAAAGCTCCCTCTACACCGTCCCCATCAAACACTCCCAGGACAGGTACAGCATGGGGTTAGATACAGAGTAAATCTCCCTCTACACTGTCCCCATCAAACACTCCCAGGACAGGTACAGCACGGGGTTAGATACAGAGTAAAGCTCCCTCTACACCGTCCCCATCAAACACTCCCAGGACAGGTACAGCACGGGGTTAGATACAGAGTAAAGCTCCCTCTACACTGTCCCCATCAAACACTCCCAGGACAGGTACAGCACGGGGTTAGACAGAGAGTAAAGCTGCCTCTACAGCGTCCCCATCAAACACTCCCAGGACAAGCACAGCATGGGGTTAGATAAGGTGTAAAGCAACTTCTGCACCATCCCCATCAAACACTCCAAGGACAGGTAAGCACAGGGTTAGATACAGAGTAAAGCTCCATCTACAGTCTCCCCATCAAACAATCCCAAGACAGGTACAGCATTGCATTAGATACAGAGTAAAGCTCCCTCTACACCTCCTCCAACAAACACTCGAGGACAGGTAAAGCACAGAGTTAGATACAGAGTAAAGCTCCCAGTACACTGTCCCCAACAAACACTCCAAGGACAGTTACAGCACGGGGTTAGATACAGAGTAAAGCTCCCTCTACACTGTCCCCATCAAACACTCCCAGGACAGGTACAGCACGGGGTTAGATACTGAGTAAAGCTCCCTCTACACCGTCCCCATCAAACAGTCCCTTGACACGAAAAGCGCGGTGTTAGGTACAGAGTACAGCTCCATCTACACGTTCCCCATCAAACAAGCCCTGGTCAGGTACAGCACGGGGTTAGATACAGAATAAAGCTCCCTCTACACCGTCCCCATCAAACACTCCCAGGTCAGGTACAGCACGGGGTTAGATACAGAGTAAATCTCCCTCAACACCGTCCCCATCAAACACTCCCAGGTCAGGTACAGCACGGGGTTAGATACAGAGTAAATCTCCCTCAACACCGTCCCCATCAAACACTCCCAGGACAGGTACAGCGCGGGGTTAGATACAGAGTGAAGGCCCCTCTAACCTGTCCCCTTCAAACACTCCCAAGACAGTTATGGCACGGCGTTAGGTACAGAGTAAAGCTGCCTCTACACCGTCCCCATCAAGCATTCCCAGGACAGGTACAGCGCGGCTTAAGATACAGTGTAAACTCCCTCTACTCCGTACACATCATACACTCCCAGCACAGGTACATCAGGTGGTTAGGTACAGAGTAAAGCTCCCTCTACACCGGCGCCATCAAACATTCCCAGGACAGGTACAGCACGGGATTAGATACAGAGTAAAGCTCCCTCTACACTGTCCCCATCAAATATTCCCAGGTCAGGTACATCACGGTGTTAGATACAGAGTAAAGCTCCCTCAAAACCGTCCCCATCAAACACTCCCAGGACAGGTACAGTACGGGGTTAGATACAGAGTAAAGCTCCCGCTACACTGTCCCCCATCAAACACTCCCAGGACAGGTGCAGCACGGGGTTAGATACAGAGTAAAACTCCCTCTACGCCGGCCCCATCAAACCCTCCAAAGGAAAGGTACGGCACTGGGTTAGATACAGAGTAAAGCTCCCTCTACACTGTCCCCATCAAACACTCCCAGGACAGGTACAGCACGGGGTTAGATACAGAGTAAAGCTCCCTCTACACTGTCCCCTTCAAACACGCCCAGGACAGGTACAGCATGGGGTTAGATAAGGAGTAAATCTAACTCCAGTCTGTCCCCATCAAACACTCCCAGGACAGGTACAGAATGTTGTTAGATACAGAGTAAAGCTCCCTCTACACCGTCCAATTCAAACAGTCCCAGGACAAGTACAGCACTGGCTTAGAAACAGAGTAAAGCTCCCTCAACACTGTCGCTATCAAACACTCCCAGGACAGGTACAGCACGGGGTTAGATACAGAGTAAAGCTCCCTCTACACTGTCCCCATCAAACACTCCCAGGACAGGTAGAGCACGGGGTTAGATAAAGAGTAAAGCTCCCTCTACACTGTCTCCATCAAACTCTCCCAGGACAGGTACAGCACAGGGTTAGATACAGAGTAAAGCTCCCTCTACACCGTCCCCTTCAAGCACTCCCAGGACAGGTACACCACAGGGCTAGATACAGAGTAAAGTTCCCTCTACACTGTCCCCATCAAACACTCCCAGGACAGGTACAGCACGGGGATAGATACAGAGTAAATCTCCCTGTACACCGTCCCCATCAAACACTCCCAGGACAGGTACAGCACGGCGTTAGATACAGAGTAAAGCTCACTCTACATCATCCCCATCAAACACTCCCAGGACAGGTACAGCACTGGCTTAGATACAGAGTAAAGCTCCCTCTACACCGTCCCCATCAAACACTCCCAGGACAGGTACAGCACGGGGTTAGATACAGAGTAAAGTTCAATCTACACCATCCCCATCAAACACTCCCAGGACAGGTATAGCACGGGGTTATTTAGAGAGTAAAGCTCCATCAAAGTCATCCCCATCAAACACTCCCAGGACAGGTACAGCACTGGCTTAGATACAGAGTAAAGCTCCCTCTACACCGTCCCCATCAAACACTCCCAGGACAGGTATAGCACGGGGTTAGGTACAGAATAAAACTACCTCCAAACAGTCCGCATCAAACACTCGCAGGATATGTACAGCACGGGGTTAGATACAGAGTAAAGCTCCCTCCACTCTGTCCCCATCAAACACACCCAGGACAGGTGCAGCACGGGATTAGATAAAGAGTAAAGCTCCCTCCACACTGTCCCCTTCAAACACTCGCAGCACAGGTACAGCACGGGGTTAGTTACAGAGTAAAGCTCCCTCTACACTGTCCCCTTCAAACACTCGCAGCACAGGTACAGCACGGGGTTAGATAAGGAGTAAATCTCCCTCCACTCTGTCCCCATAAAACAATCCCAGGACAAGTACAGCACGGGGTTAGATACAGACTGAAACTCCCTCTACACCGTCCACTTCAAACCGTCCCAGGACAAGAACAGCACTGGCTTAGATACAGAGTAAAGCTCCCTCTACACTGTCCCCATCAAACACTCCCAGGACAGGTACAGCACGGGGTTAGGTACAGAATAAAACTACCTCCAAACAGTGTACATCAAACACTCACAGGATCTGTACAGCGCGGGGTTAGGTACAGAGTAAAGCTCCCTCTACACCGTCCCCATCAAACACTCCCAGGACTGATACAGCACGGGGTAAGATACAGAGTAAATCTCCCTCTAAACCGTCCCCATCAAACACTTCCAGGACAGATACAGCACAGGGTTAGATACAGAGTAAAGCTCCCACCACACCGTCCCCATCAAACACTCCCAGGACAGGTACAGCACGGGGTTAGATACAGAGTAAAGCTCCCTCTACACCGTCCCCATCAAACACTTCCAGGACAGGTACAGCACGGGGATATATACAGAGTAAAGCTCCCTCTACACCGTTCCCATCAAACACTTCCAGGACAGGTACAGCACGGGGTTAGATACAGAGTAAAGCTCCGTCTACACCGTCCCCATCATACACTTCCAGGACAGGTACAGCACGGGGTTAGATACAGAGTAAAGCTCCCTCTACACCGTCCCCATCAAACACTCCCAGGACAGGTACAGCACTGGCTTAGATACAGAGTAAAGCTCCCTCTGCACTGTCCCAATCAAATACTCCCAGGTCAGGTACATCACGGGGTAACATACAGAATAAATCTCCCTCAGCACTGACTCCATCAAACCCTTCCAAGGCGGGGTACAGCACGGAGTCAGTTACAAAGTAAAGCTCCCTCTACACTGTCCCCATCAAAAACTCCCAGGACAGGTACAGCACGGGTTAGATACAGAATAAAGCTTCCTCTACACCGTCCCCAACAAACACTCCGAGGACAGGTACAGCATGGGGTTAGATACAGAGGAAATCTCCCTCTACACCGTCCCCATAATACACTCCCAGGACAGGCACAGCATGGGGTTAGATACAGAGTTAATCTCCCTCTACACTGTCCCCATCAAACACTCCCAGGACAGGTACAGCACGGGGTTAGATACAGAGAAAAGCTCCCTCTACACCGTCCCATCAAACACACCCAGGACAGGTACAGCACGGGGTAGATACAGATTAAAGCTCCCTCTACACCATCCCCATCAAACACTCCCAGGACAGGTACAGCACGGGGTAAGATACAAAGTAAAGCTCCCTCTACACTGGCCCCTTCAAGCACTCCCAGGACAGGTACAGCACGGGGTTAGATACGGAGTACAGCTCCCTCTACACTGTCCCCATCAAACACTCCCAGGACAGTTACAGCATGGGGTTAGATACAGAGTAAAGCTCCCTCTACACCGTCCCCATCAAACACTCCCAGGACAGGTACAGCACGGGGTTAGATACAGAGTAAAGCTCCCTATACACCGTCCCCATCAAACACTACCTGGAAATGTACAGCACGGGGTTAGATACAGAATAAAACTTCCTGTACACCGTCCCCATCAAACACTCCCAGGACAGGTACAGCACGGCATTAGATACAGAGGAAATATCCCTCTGCAACGTCCCCATCAAACTCTCCCAGGA
The DNA here is from genome assembly GCA_026770705.1 of Isurus oxyrinchus. Lineage (NCBI taxonomy): Eukaryota > Metazoa > Chordata > Chondrichthyes > Lamniformes > Lamnidae > Isurus > Isurus oxyrinchus. The sequence goes on along the minus strand of JANJGN010001823.1, from coordinate 90,822 downwards.
CAGGTACAGCACGGGGTTAGATACAGAGTAAAGCTCCCTCTACACCGTCCCCATCAAAGACTCCCAGGACAAGTACAGCACGGGCGAGATACAGAGTAAAGCTCCCTCTACACCGTCCCCATCAAACACTCCCAGGACAAGTACAGCACGGGCGAGATACAGAGTAAAGTTCCCTCCACACCATCCCCATCAAACACTCCCAGGACAGGTACAGCACGGGGTTAGATACAGAGTAAAGCTCTCTCTACACTGTCCCCATCAACACTCCCAGGACAGGTACAGCACGGGGTTAGATACAGAGTAAAGCACCCTCTACCCCGTCCCCATCAAACACTCCCAGGACAGGTACAGCACGGGGTTAGATACAGAGTAAAGCTCACTCAAAACCGTCCCCATCAAACACTCCCAGGACAGCTACAGCACTGGGTTAGATACAGATTGATGAGTCCTCAACACCGTCCCTATCAAATACTCCCAGGAAGTGTGCCACACGGAGTTAGATACAGAATAAAGCACCCTCTCCACTGTCCCCAGCAAACACTTCCAGGTCAGGTACAGCAAAGGGTTAGATAAAGAGTAAAGCTCCGTCTACACTGTCCCCATCAAACACTCCCAGGACAGGTACAGCACGGGGTTCGATACAGAGTAAAGCACCCTCTACACCGTCCCCATCAAACACTCCCAGGACAGGTACAGCACGGGGTTAGATACAGAGTAAACTCCTAATACGCCGTCCCAATCAAACAGTCCCATGACAGGTACAACACGGGATTAGATACAGAGTAAAGCTCCCTCCACACCGTCCCATCAAACACACCCAGGACAGGTACAGCACGGGGTAGATACAGATTAAAGCTCCCTCTACACCATCCCCATCAAACACTCCCAGGACAGGTACAGCACGGGGTAAGATACAAAGTAAAGCTCCCTCTACACTGGCCCCTTCAAGCACTCCCAGGACAGGTACAGCACGGGGTTAGATACGGAGTACAGCTCCCTCTACACTGTCCCCATCAAACACTCCCAGGACAGTTACAGCATGGGGTTAGATACAGAGTAAAGCTCCCTCTACACCGTCCCCATCAAACACTCCCAGGACAGGTACAGCACGGGGTTAGATACAGAGTAAAGCTCCCTATACACCGTCCCCATCAAACACTACCTGGAAATGTACAGCACGGGGTTAGATACAGAATAAAACTTCCTGTACACCGTCCCCATCAAACACTCCCAGGACAGGTACAGCACGGCATTAGATACAGAGGAAATATCCCTCTGCAACGTCCCCATCAAACTCTCCCAGGACAGGTACAGCACGGGGTTAGATACAGAGTAAAGCTCCCTCTACACCGTCCCCATCAAAGACTCCCAGGACAAGTACAGCACGGGCGAGATACAGAGTAAAGCTCCCTCTACACCGTCCCCATCAAACACTCCCAGGACAAGTACAGCACGGGCGAGATACAGAGTAAAGTTCCCTCCACACCATCCCCATCAAACACTCCCAGGACAGGTACAGCACGGGGTTAGATACAGAGTAAAGCTCTCTCTACACTGTCCCCATCAACACTCCCAGGACAGGTACAGCACGGGGTTAGATACAGAGTAAAGCACCCTCTACACCGTCCCCATCAAACACTCCCAGGACAGGTACAGCACGGGGTTAGATACAGAGTAAAGCTCACTCAAAACCGTCCCCATCAAACACTCCCAGGACAGCTACAGCACTGGGTTAGATACAGATTGATGAGTCCTCAACACCGTCCCTATCAAATACTCCCAGGAAGTGTGCCACACGGAGTTAGATACAGAATAAAGCACCCTCTCCACTGTCCCCAGCAAACACTTCCAGGTCAGGTACAGCAAAGGGTTAGATAAAGAGTAAAGCTCCGTCTACACTGTCCCCATCAAACACTCCCAGGACAGGTACAGCACGGGGTTCGATACAGAGTAAAGCACCCTCTACACCGTCCCCATCAAACACTCCCAGGACAGGTACAGCACGGGGTTAGATACAGAGTAAACTCCTAATACGCCGTCCCAATCAAACAGTCCCATGACAGGTACAACACGGGATTAGATACAGAGTAAAGCTCCCTCCACACTGTCCCCATCAAACACTCCCAGGACAGTTACAACACGGGGTTCGATATAGAGTAAAGCACCCTCTACACCGTCCCCATCAAACACTCCCTGGACAGGTACAGCACGGGGTTAGATACAGAGTAAAGCTCCCTGTACACCGTCCCCATCAAACACTCCCAGGACAGGTACAGCACAGGGTTAGATACAGAGTAAAGCTCCCTCTACACTGTCCCCATTAAACACTCCCAGGACACGTACAGCACTGGGTTAGATTCAGAGAGTAAAGCTCCCTCTACACCATCCCCATCAAACACTCCCAGGACAGGTACAGCACGGGGTTAGAAACAGAGTAAAGCTCCCTCAAAATCGTCCCCATCAAACACTCCCAGGACAGGTACAGCACGGTGTTAGATACAGAGTAAAACTCCCTCTACACTGTCCCCATCAAACACTCCCAGGACAGGAATGGCACGGGGTTAAATACAGAGTAAATCTCCCTCAAGACTGTCCCCATCAAACAGTGCAAGGACAGGAACAGCATGGTGTAAAATACAGAGTAAAGCACCCAATACATCGTCCCCATCAAACACTCCCAGGACAGATACAGCACGGGATTAGATACAGAGTAAAGCTCCGTCTACATCGTCCCCATCAAACACTCCCAGGACAGGTACAGCACGGGGTTAGATACAGAGTAAAGCTCCCTCTACACCATCCCCATCAAACACTCCCAGGACAGGTACAGCACGGGGTTATATACAGAGTAAAGCTCCCTCTACACCGTCCCCATAATACACTCCCAGGACAGGCACAGCATGGGGTTAGATACAGAGTTAATCTCCCTCTACACTGTCCCCATCAAACACTCCCAGGACAGGTACAGCACGGGGTTAGATACAGAGTAAAGCTCCCTCTACACTGTCCCCATCAAACACTCCCAGGACATGTACAGCACGGGGTTAGATACAGAGTAAAGCTCCCTCTACACCGTCCCATCAAACACACCCAGGACAGGTACAGCACGGGGTAGATACAGATTAAAGCTCCCTCTACACCATCCCCATCAAACACTCCCAGGACAGGTACAAAACGGGGTAAGATACAAAGTAAAGCTCCCTCTACACTGGCCCCTTCAAGCACTCCCAGGACAGGTACAGCAAGGGGTAAGATACGGAGTACACCTCCTTCTACACTGTCCCCATCAAACACTCCCAGGACAGTTACAGCATAGGGTTAGATACAGAGTAAAGCTCCGTCTACACCGTCCCCATCAAACACTCCCAGGACAGGTACAGCACGGGGTTAGAAACTGAGTAAATCTCACTCCACACTGTCCCCATCAAACACTCCCAGGACAGGTACAGCATGGGGTTAGATACAGAGTAAACCTCCAACTACACTGTCCCCATCAAACACTCCCAGGACATGTACAGCACGGGGTTAGATACAGAGTAAAGCTCACTCAAAACCGTCCCCATCAAACACTCCCAGGACAGCTAAAGCACTGGGTTAGATACAGATTGAAGAGTCCTCTACACCGTCCCTATCAAATACTCCCAGGAAGTGTACCACACGGAGTTAGATACAGAATAAAGCACCCTCTCCACTGTCCCCAGCAAACACTCCCAGGTCATGTACAGCAAAGGGTTAGATAAAGAGTAAAGCTCCGTCTACACTGTCCCCATCAAACACTCCCAGGACAGGTACAGCACGGGGTTAGATACAGAGTAAAGCTCCCTCTGCACCGTCCCCATCAAACACTACCTGGAAATGTACAGCACGGGGTTAGATACAGAATAAAACTTCCTGTACACCGTCCCCATCAAACACTCCCAGGACAGGTACAGCACGGCATTAGATACAGAGGAAATATCCCTCTGCAACGTCCCCATCAAACTCTCCCAGGACAGGTACGGCACGGGGTTAGAAACAGAGTAAAGCTCCCTCTGCAGAGTCCCCATCAAACACTCCCAGGACATGTACAGCACGGGCGAGATACAGAGTAAAGCTCCCTCTACACCGTCCCCATCAAAGACTCCCAGGACAAGTACAGCACGGGCGAGATACAGAGTAAAGTTCCCTCCACACCATCCCCATCAACACTCCCAGGACAGGTACAGCACGGGGTTAGAAACTGAGTAAATCTCACTCCACACTGTCCCCATCAAACACTCCCAGGACAGGTACAGCATGGGGTTAGATACAGAGTAAACCTCCAACTACACTGTCCCCATCAAACACTCCCAGGACATGTACAGCACGGGGTTAGATACAGAGTAAAGCTCACTCAAAACCGTCCCCATCAAACACTCCCAGGACAGCTACAGCACTGGGTTAGATACAGATTGAAGAGTCCTCTACACCGTCCCTATCAAATACTCCCAGGAAGTGTACCACACGGAGTGAGATACAGAATAAAGCACCCTCTCCACTGTCCCCAGCAAACACTCCCAGGTCAGGTACAGCAAAGGGTTAGATAAAGAGTAAAGCTCCGTCTACGCTGTCCCCATCAAACACTCCCAGGACAGGTACAGCACGGGGTTAGATACAGAGTAAAGCACCCTCTACACCGTCCCCATCAAACACTCCCAGGACAGGTACAGCACGGGGTTAGATACAGAGTAAAGCTCCCTCTACACTGTCCCCATTAAACACTCCCAGGACACGTACAGCACTGGGTTAGATTCAGAGAGTAAAGCTCCCTCTACACCATCCCCATCAAACACTCCCAGGACAGGTACAGCACGGGGTTAGAAACAGAGTAAAGCTCCCTCAAAATCGTCCCCATCAAACACTCCCAGGACAGGTACAGCACGGTGTTAGATACAGAGTAAAACTCCCTCTACACTGTCCCCATCAAACACTCCCAGGACAGGAATGGCACGGGGTTAAATACAGAGTAAATCTCCCTCAACACTGTCCCCATCAAACAGTGCAAGGACAGGAACAGCATGGTGTAAAATACAGAGTAAAGCACCCAATACATCGTCCCCATCAAACACTCCCAGGACAAATACAGCACGGGGTTAGATACAGAGTAAAGCTCCGTCTACATCGTCCCCATCAAACACTCCCAGGACAGGTACAGCACGGGGTTAGATACAGAGTAAAGCTCCCTCTACACCATCCCCATCAAACACTCCCAGGACAGGTACAGCACGGGGTTAGATACAGAGTAAAGCTCCCTATACACAGTCCCCATCAAACACTACCTGGAAATGTACAGCACAGGGTTAGATACAGAATAAAACTTCCTGTACACCGTCCCCATCAAACACTCCCAGGACAGGTACAGCACGGCATTAGATACAGAGGAAATATCCCTCTGCAACGTCCCCATCAAACTCTCCCAGGACAGGTACAGCACGGGGTTAGATACAGAGTAAAGCTCCCTCTACACCGTCCCCATCAAAGACTCCCAGGACAAGTACAGCACGGGCGAGATACAGAGTAAAGCTCCCTCTACACCGTCCCCATCAAACACACCCAGGACAAGTACAGCACGGGCGAGATACAGAGTAAAGTTCCCTCCACACCATCCCCATCAAACACTCCCAGGACAGGTACAGCACGGGGTTAGATACAGAGTAAAGCTCTCTCTACACTGTCCCCATCAACACTCCCAGGACAGGTACAGCACGGGGTTAGAAACTGAGTAAATCTCACTCCACACTGTCCCCATCAAACACTCCCAGGACAGGTACAGCACGGGGTTAGATACAGAGTAAAGCACCCTCTACACCGTCCCCATCAAACACTCCCAGGACAGGTACAGCACGGGGTTAGATACAGAGTAAAGCTCACTCAAAACCGTCCCCATCAAACACTCCCAGGACAGCTACAGCACTGGGTTAGATACAGATTGATGAGTCCTCAACACCGTCCCTATCAAATACTCCCAGGAAGTGTGCCACACGGAGTTAGATACAGAATAAAGCACCCTCTCCACTGTCCCCAGCAAACACTTCCAGGTCAGGTACAGCAAAGGGTTAGATAAAGAGTAAAGCTCCGTCTACACTGTCCCCATCAAACACTCCCAGGACAGGTACAGCACGGGGTTCGATACAGAGTAAAGCACCCTCTACACCGTCCCCATCAAACACTCCCAGGACAGGTACAGCACGGGGTTAGATACAGAGTAAACTCCAAATACGCCGTCCCAATCAAACAGTCCCATGACAGGTACAACACGGGATTAGATACAGAGTAAAGCTCCCTCCACACTGTCCCCATCAAACACTCCCAGGACAGTTACAACACGGGGTTCGATATAGAGTAAAGCACCCTCTACACCGTCCCCATCAAACACTCCCTGGACAGGTACAGCACGGGGTTAGATACAGAGTAAAGCTCCCTGTACACCGTCCCCATCAAACACTCCCAGGACAGGTACAGCACAGGGTTAGATACAGAGTAAAGCTCCCTCTACACTGTCCCCATTAAACACTCCCAGGACATGTACAGCACTGGGTTAGATTCAGAGAGTAAAGCTCCCTCTACACCATCCCCATCAAACACTCCCAGGACAGGTACAGCACGGGGTTAGAAACAGAGTAAAGCTCCCTCAAAATCGTCCCCATCAAACACTCCCAGGACAGGTACAGCACGGTGTTAGATACAGAGTAAAACTCCCTCTACACTGTCCCCATCAAACACTCCCAGGACAGGAATGGCACGGGGTTAAATACAGAGTAAATCTCCCTCAAGACTGTCCCCATCAAACAGTGCAAGGACAGGAACAGCATGGTGTAAAATACAGAGTAAAGCACCCAATACATCGTCCCCATCAAACACTCCCAGGACAGATACAGCACGGGATTAGATACAGAGTAAAGCTCCGTCTACATCGTCCCCATCAAACACTCCCAGGACAGGTACAGCACGGGGTTAGATACAGAGTAAAGCTCCCTCTACACCATCCCCATCAAACACTCCCAGGACAGGTACAGCACGGGGTTATATACAGAGTAAAGCTCCCTCTACACCGTCCCCATAATACACTCCCAGGACAGGCACAGCATGGGGTTAGATACAGAGTTAATCTCCCTCTACACTGTCCCCATCAAACACTCCCAGGACAGGTACAGCACGGGGTTAGATACAGAGTAAAGCTCCCTCTACACTGTCCCCATCAAACACTCCCAGGACAGGTACAGCACGGGGTTAGATACAGAGTAAAGCTCCCTCTACACCGTCCCATCAAACACACCCAGGACAGGTACAGCACGGGGTAGATACAGATTAAAGCTCCCTCTACACCATCCCCATCAAACACTCCCAGGACAGGTACAGCACGGGGTAAGATACAAAGTAAAGCTCCCTCTACACTGGCCCCTTCAAGCACTCCCAGGACAGGTACAGCACGGGGTAAGATACGGAGTACACCTCCTTCTACACTGTCCCCATCAAACACTCCCAGGACAGTTACAGCATAGGGTTAGATACAGAGTAAAGCTCCGTCTACACCGTCCCCATCAAACACTCCCAGGACAGGTACAGCACGGGGTTAGAAACTGAGTAAATCTCACTCCACACTGTCCCCATCAAACACTCCCAGGACAGGTACAGCATGGGGTTAGATACAGAGTAAACCTCCAACTACACTGTCCCCATCAAACACTCCCAGGACATGTACAGCACGGGGTTAGATACAGAGTAAAGCTCACTCAAAACCGTCCCCATCAAACACTCCCAGGACAGCTACAGCACTGGGTTAGATACAGATTGAAGAGTCCTCTACACCGTCCCTATCAAATACTCCCAGGAAGTGTACCACACGGAGTTAGATACAGAATAAAGCACCCTCTCCACTGTCCCCAGCAAACACTCCCAGGTCAGGTACAGCAAAGGGTTAGATAAAGAGTAAAGCTCCGTCTACACTGTCCCCATCAAACACTCCCAGGACAGGTACAGCACGGGGTTAGATACAGAGTAAAGCTCCCTCTACACCGTCCCCATCAAACACTACCTGGAAATGTACAGCACGGGGTTAGATACAGAATAAAACTTCCTGTACACCGTCCCCATCAAACACTCCCAGGACAGGTACAGCACGGCATTAGATACAGAGGAAATATCCCTCTGCAACGTCCCCATCAAACTCTCCCAGGACAGGTACGGCACGGGGTTAGAAACAGAGTAAAGCTCCCTCTGCACAGTCCCCATCAAACACTCCCAGGACATGTACAGCACGGGCGAGATACAGAGTAAAGCTCCCTCTACACCGTCCCCATCAAAGACTCCCAGGACAAGTACAGCACGGGCGAGATACAGAGTAAAGTTCCCTCCACACCATCCCCATCAACACTCCCAGGACAGGTACAGCACGGGGTTAGAAACTGAGTAAATCTCACTCCACACTGTCCCCATCAAACACTCCCAGGACAGGTACAGCATGGGGTTAGATACAGAGTAAACCTCCAACTACACTGTCCCCATCAAACACTCCCAGGACATGTACAGCACGGGGTTAGATACAGAGTAAAGCTCACTCAAAACCGTCCCCATCAAACACTCCCAGGACAGCTACAGCACTGGGTTAGATACAGATTGAAGAGTCCTCTACACCGTCCCTATCAAATACTCCCAGGAAGTGTACCACACGGAGTGAGATACAGAATAAAGCACCCTCTCCACTGTCCCCAGCAAACACTCCCAGGTCAGGTACAGCAAAGGGTTAGATAAAGAGTAAAGCTCCGTCTACGCTGTCCCCATCAAACACTCCCAGGACAGGTACAGCACGGGGTTAGATACAGAGTAAAGCACCCTCTACACCGTCCCCATCAAACACTCCCAGGACAGGTACAGCACGGGGTTAGATACAGAGTAAAGCTCCCTCTACACTGTCCCCATTAAACACTCCCAGGACACGTACAGCACTGGGTTAGATTCAGAGAGTAAAGCTCCCTCTACACCATCCCCATCAAACACTCCCAGGACAGGTACAGCACGGGGTTAGAAACAGAGTAAAGCTCCCTCAAAATCGTCCCCATCAAACACTCCCAGGACAGGTACAGCACGGTGTTAGATACAGAGTAAAACTCCCTCTACACTGTCCCCATCAAACACTCCCAGGACAGGAATGGCACGGGGTTAAATACAGAGTAAATCTCCCTCAACACTGTCCCCATCAAACAGTGCAAGGACAGGAACAGCATGGTGTAAAATACAGAGTAAAGCACCCAATACATCGTCCCCATCAAACACTCCCAGGACAAATACAGCACGGGGTTAGATACAGAGTAAAGCTCCGTCTACATCGTCCCCATCAAACACTCCCAGGACAGGTACAGCACGGGGTTAGATACAGAGTAAAGCTCCCTCTACACCATCCCCATCAAACACTCCCAGGACAGGTACAGCACGGGGTTAGATACAGAGTAAAGCTCCCTATACACAGTCCCCATCAAACACTACCTGGAAATGTACAGCACAGGGTTAGATACAGAATAAAACTTCCTGTACACCGTCCCCATCAAACACTCCCAGGACAGGTACAGCACGGCATTAGATACAGAGGAAATATCCCTCTGCAACGTCCCCATCAAACTCTCCCAGGACAGGTACAGCACGGGGTTAGATACAGAGTAAAGCTCCCTCTACACCGTCCCCATCAAAGACTCCCAGGACAAGTACAGCACGGGCGAGATACAGAGTAAAGCTCCCTCTACACCGTCCCCATCAAACACACCCAGGACAAGTACAGCACGGGCGAGATACAGAGTAAAGTTCCCTCCACACCATCCCCATCAAACACTCCCAGGACAGGTACAGCACGGGGTTAGATACAGAGTAAAGCTCTCTCTACACTGTCCCCATCAACACTCCCAGGACAGGTACAGCACGGGGTTAGAAACTGAGTAAATCTCACTCCACACTGTCCCCATCAAACACTCCCAGGACAGGTACAGCACGGGGTTAGATACAGAGTAAAGCACCCTCTACACCGTCCCCATCAAACACTCCCAGGACAGGTACAGCACGGGGTTAGATACAGAGTAAAGCTCACTCAAAACCGTCCCCATCAAACACTCCCAGGACAGCTACAGCACTGGGTTAGATACAGATTGATGAGTCCTCAACACCGTCCCTATCAAATACTCCCAGGAAGTGTGCCACACGGAGTTAGATACAGAATAAAGCACCCTCTCCACTGTCCCCAGCAAACACTTCCAGGTCAGGTACAGCAAAGGGTTAGATAAAGAGTAAAGCTCCGTCTACACTGTCCCCATCAAACACTCCCAGGACAGGTACAGCACGGGGTTCGATACAGAGTAAAGCACCCTCTACACCGTCCCCATCAAACACTCCCAGGACAGGTACAGCACGGGGTTAGATACAGAGTAAACTCCAAATACGCCGTCCCAATCAAACAGTCCCATGACAGGTACAACACGGGATTAGATACAGAGTAAAGCTCCCTCCACACTGTCCCCATCAAACACTCCCAGGACAGTTACAACACGGGGTTCGATATAGAGTAAAGCACCCTCTACACCGTCCCCATCAAACACTCCCTGGACAGGTACAGCACGGGGTTAGATACAGAGTAAAGCTCCCTGTACACCGTCCCCATCAAACACTCCCAGGACAGGTACAGCACAGGGTTAGATACAGAGTAAAGCTCCCTCTACACTGTCCCCATTAAACACTCCCAGGACACGTACAGCACTGGGTTAGATTCAGAGAGTAAAGCTCCCTCTACACCATCCCCATCAAACACTCCCAGGACAGGTACAGCACGGGGTTAGAAACAGAGTAAAGCTCCCTCAAAATCGTCCCCATCAAACACTCCCAGGACAGGTACAGCACGGTGTTAGATACAGAGTAAAACTCCCTCTACACTGTCCCCATCAAACACTCCCAGGACAGGAATGGCACGGGGTTAAATACAGAGTAAATCTCCCTCAAGACTGTCCCCATCAAACAGTGCAAGGACAGGAACAGCATGGTGTAAAATACAGAGTAAAGTACCCAATACATCGTCCCCATCAAACACTCCCAGGACAGATACAGCACGGGATTAGATACAGAGTAAAGCTCCGTCTACATCGTCCCCATCAAACACTCCCAGGACAGGTACAGCACGGGGTTAGATACAGAGTAAAGCTCCCTCTACACCATCCCCATCAAACACTCCCAGGACAGGTACAGCACGGGGTTATATACAGAGTAAAGCTCCCTCTACACCGTCCCCATAATACACTCCCAGGACAGGCACAGCATGGGGTTAGATACAGAGTTAATCTCCCTCTACACTGTCCCCATCAAACACTCCCAGGACAGGTACAGCACGGGGTTAGATACAGAGTAAAGCTCCCTCTACACTGTCCCCATCAAACACTCCCAGGACAGGTACAGCACGGGGTTAGATACAGAGTAAAGCTCCCTCTACACCGTCCCATCAAACACACCCAGGACAGGTACAGCACGGGGTAGATACAGATTAAAGCTCCCTCTACACCATCCCCATCAAACACTCCCAGGACAGGTACAGCACGGGGTAAGATACAAAGTAAAGCTCCCTCTACACTGGCCCCTTCAAGCACTCCCAGGACAGGTACAGCACGGGGTAAGATACGGAGTACACCTCCTTCTACACTGTCCCCATCAAACACTCCCAGGACAGTTACAGCATAGGGTTAGATACAGAGTAAAGCTCCGTCTACACCGTCCCCATCAAACACTCCCAGGACAGGTACAGCACGGGGTTAGAAACTGAGTAAATCTCACTCCACACTGTCCCCATCAAACACTCCCAGGACAGGTACAGCATGGGGTTAGATACAGAGTAAACCTCCAACTACACTGTCCCCATCAAACACTCCCAGGACATGTACAGCACGGGGTTAGATACAGAGTAAAGCTCACTCAAAACCGTCCCCATCAAACACTCCCAGGACAGCTACAGCACTGGGTTAGATACAGATTGAAGAGTCCTCTACACCGTCCCTATCAAATACTCCCAGGAAGTGTACCACACGGAGTTAGATACAGAATAAAGCACCCTCTCCACTGTCCCCAGCAAACACTCCCAGGTCAGGTACAGCAAAGGGTTAGATAAAGAGTAAAGCTCCGTCTACACTGTCCCCATCAAACACTCCCAGGACAGGTACAGCACGGGGTTAGATACAGAGTAAAGCTCCCTCTACACCGTCCCCATCAAACACTACCTGGAAATGTACAGCACGGGGTTAGATACAGAATAAAACTTCCTGTACACCGTCCCCATCAAACACTCCCAGGACAGGTACAGCACGGCATTAGATACAGAGGAAATATCCCTCTGCAACGTCCCCATCAAACTCTCCCAGGACAGGTACGGCACGGGGTTAGAAACAGAGTAAAGCTCCCTCTGCACCGTCCCCATCAAACACTCTCAGGACAGGTACAGCACGGGGTTAGATACAGAGTAAATCTCCCTCTACACTGTCCCCATCAAACACTCCCAGGACAGGTACAGCACGGGGTTAGATACAGAGTAAAGCTCCCTCTACACCATCCCCATCAAACACTCCCAGGACAGGTACAGCACGGGGTTAGATACAGAGTAAAGCTCCCTCTAATCTGCCCCCATCAAACACTCCCTGGACAGGTACAGCACGGGGTTAAATACAGAGTAGACTCCAAATACGCAGTCCCAATCAAACACTCCCAGGACAGGTACAACACGGGATTAGATACAGAGTAAAGCTCCCTCCACACTGTCCCCATCAAACACTCCCAGGACAGGTACAGCACGGGGTTAGATACAGATTAAAGAGTCCTCTACACCGTCCCCATCAAACACTGCCAGGACAGGTACCACACGGGGTTAGATACAGAGTAACGCTCCCTCTACACCGTCCCCATCAAACACTCCCAGGACAGGTACAGCATGAGGTTAGATACAGAGTAAATCTCGATCTACACTGTCCCCATCAAACACTCCGAAGGTCAGGTACAGCACGGGGTTAGATTCAGAATAAAGCTCCCTCAAAACCGTCCCCAAAATACACTCCCAGGAGAGCTACAACACGGGGTTAAATACAGAGTATAGCTCCCTCTACACTGTCACCATCAAACACTCCCAGGAAAGGTACCACACGGGGTTAGATACAGAGTAAGGCTCCCTCTACACTGTCCCCATCAAACACTCCCAGGACAGCTACAGCACGGGGTAAGATACAGAGTAAAGCTCCCTCTACACCATCCCCATCAAAGACTCCCAGGACAGTTACAGCACGGGGTTAGATACAGAGTAAATCTCCCTCTACACCGTCCCCATCAAACACTCCCAGGACAGGTAAAGCACGGGGTTACATACAGAGTAAATCTCCTTCAACACCGTCCCCATCAAACACTCCCTAAACAGGTACAGCACGGGGTTAGATACAGAATAAAGCTTCCTCTACACTGTCTCCATCAAACACTCCCAGGACAGGTACAGCACGGGGTTAGATACAGAGTAAAGCTCCCTCTACACTGTCCCCATCAAACACTCCCAGGACAGGTACAGCACGGGGTTAGATACAGAATAAAGCTTCCTCTACACCGTCCTCATCAAACACTCCCAGGACATGTACAGCACGGGGTTAGATACAGAGTAAAGCTCCCTCTACACCGTCCCCATCAAACACTCCCAGGACAGATACAGCACGGACTAAGATAAAAAGTAAAGCTCCCTCTACACCGTCCTCATCAAACACTCCCAGGACAGGTACAGCACGGGGTTAGATACAGAGTAAATCTCCCTCTACACCGTCCTCATCAAACACTCCCAGGACAGGTACAGCACGGGGTTAGATACAGAGTAAAGCTCCCTCTACACCGTCACCATCAAACACTCCCAGGACAGGTACAGCAGGGGGTTAGATACAGAGTAAAGCTCCCTCTACACCATCCCCATCAAACACTCCCAGGACAGGTAAAGCACGGGGTTAGATACAGAGTAAAGCTCCCTCTACACCGTCTCCATCAAACACTCCCAGGACAGGTACAGCACAGGGTTAGATACAGAGTAAATCTCCCTCTACACCGTCCACATCAAACACTCCCAGGAACAGCTACAGCACGGGGTTAGATACAGAGTAAAGCTCCCTCTACACCGTCCCCATCAAACACTCCCAGGACAGGTACAGCACGGAGTTAGATACAGAGTAAAGTTCCCTCAAAACCGTCCCCATCAAACACTACCAGGACAGGTACAGCACGGGGTTAGATAGAGAGTAAAGCTCCCTCCACACCGTCCTCATCAAACACTCCCAGGACAGGTACAGCACTGGGTTTAGATACAGAGTAAAGCTCCCTCTGCACAGTCCCCATCAAACACTCCCAGGACAGGTACAGCACAGGGTTAGATACAGAGTAAAACTCCCTCTACACCGTCCCCATCAAACACTCCCAGGAGAGGTAAAGCACGGGGTTAGATACAGAGGAAATCTCCCTCTACACCGTCCCCATCAAACACTCTCAGGACAGGTACAGCACGGGGTTAGATACAGAGTAAATCTCCCTCTACACTGTCCCCATCAAACACTCCCAGGACAGGTACAGCACGGGGTTAGATACAGAGTAAAGCTCCCTCTACACCATCCCCATCAAACACTCCCAGGACAGGTACAGCACGGGGTTAGATACAGAGTAAAGCTCCCTCTAATCTGCCCCCATCAAACACTCCCTGGACAGGTACAGCACGGGGTTAAATACAGAGTAGACTCCAAATACGCAGTCCCAATCAAACACTCCCAGGACAGGTACAACACGGGATTAGATACAGAGTAAAGCTCCCTCCACACTGTCCCCATCAAACACTCCCAGGACAGGTACAGCACCGGGTTAGATACAGATTAAAGAGTCCTCTACACCGTCCCCATCAAACACTGCCAGGACAGGTACCACACGGGGTTAGATACAGAGTAACGCTCCCTCTACACCGTCCCCATCAAACACTCCCAGGACAGGTACAGCATGAGGTTAGATACAGAGTAAATCTCGATCTACACTGTCCCCATCAAACACTCCGAAGGTCAGGTACAGCACGGGGTTAGATTCAGAATAAAGCTCCCTCAAAACCGTCCCCAAAATACACTCCCAGGAGAGCTACAACACGGGGTTAAATACAGAGTATAGCTCCCTCTACACTGTCACCATCAAACACTCCCAGGAAAGGTACCACACGGGGTTAGATACAGAGTAAGGCTCCCTCTACACTGTCCCTATCAAACACTCCCTGGACAGGTACAGCATGGTGTTAGATACAGAGTAAAGCTCCCACTACACCGTCCCCATCAAACACTCCCAGGACAGCTACAGCACGGAGTTAGATACAGAGTAAATCTCCCACTACACCGTCCCCATCAAACACTCCCAGGAGAGGTACAGCACGGTGTTAGATACAGAGTAAAACTCCCTCTTCACCGTCCCCATCAAACACTACCTGGAAATGTACAGCACGGGGTTAGATACAGAATAAAACTTCCTGTGCAGCGTCCCCATCAAACACTCCCAGGACAGGTACAGCACTGGGTTTAGATACAGAGGATATATCCCTCTGCACCGTCCCCATCAAACTCTCCCAGGACAGGTACGGCACGGGGTTAGAAACAGAGTAAAGCTCGCTCTGCACAGACCCCTTCAAAGACTCCCAGGACAAGTACAGCACGGGCGAGATAAAGAGTAAAGTTCCCTCCACACCATCCCCATCAACACTGCCAGGACAGGTACAGCACGGGGTTAGAAACTGAGTAAATCTCACTCCACACTGTCACCATCAAACACTCCCAGGACAGGAACAGCAAAGGGTTAGATACAGAGTAAAGCTCCGTCTACACTGTCGCCATCAAACACTCCCAGGACAGGTACAGCACGGGGTTCGATACAGAGTAAAGCACCCTCTACACCGTCCCAATCAAACACTCCCAGGACAGGTACAGCACGGGGTTAGATACAGAGTAAACTCCAAATACGCCGTCCCAATCAAACACTCCCATGACAGTTACAACACGGGATTAGATACAGAGTAAAGCTCCCTCCACACTGTCCCCATCAAACACTCCCAGGACAGTTACAACACGGGGTTCGATATGGAGTAAAGCACCCTCTACACCGTCCCCATCAAACACTCCCAGGACAGGTACAGCACGGGGTTAGATACAGAGTAAAGCTCCCTCTACACCGTCACCATCAAACACTCCCAGGACAGGTACAGCAGGGGGTTAGATACAGAGTAAAGCTCCCTCTACACCATCCCCATCAAACACTCCCAGGACAGGTAAAGCACGGGGTTAGATACAGAGTAAAGCTCCCTCTACACCGTCTCCATCAAACACTCCCAGGACAGGTACAGCACAGGGTTAGATACAGAGTAAATCTCCCTCTACACCGTCCACATCAAACACTCCCAGGAACAGCTACAGCACGGGGTTAGATACAGAGTAAAGCTCCCTCTACACCGTCCCCATCAAACACTCCCAGGACAGGTACAGCACGGAGTTAGATACAGAGTAAAGTTCCCTCAAAACCGTCCCCATCAAACACTACCAGGACAGGTACAGCACGGGGTTAGATAGAGAGTAAAGCTCCCTCCACACCGTCCTCATCAAACACTCCCAGGACAGGTACAGCACTGGGTTTAGATACAGAGTAAAGCTCCCTCTGCACAGTCCCCATCAAACACTCCCAGGACAGGTACAGCACAGGGTTAGATACAGAGTAAAACTCCCTCTACACCGTCCCCATCAAACACTCCCAGGAGAGGTAAAGCACGGGGTTAGATACAGAGGAAATCTCCCTCTACACCGTCCCCATCAAACACTCTCAGGACAGGTACAGCACGGGGTTAGATACAGAGTAAATCTCCCTCTACACTGTCCCCATCAAACACTCCCAGGACAGGTACAGCACGGGGTTAGATACAGAGTAAAGCTCCCTCTACACCATCCCCATCAAACACTCCCAGGACAGGTACAGCACGGGGTTAGATACAGAGTAAAGCTCCCTCTAATCTGCCCCCATCAAACACTCCCTGGACAGGTACAGCACGGGGTTAAATACAGAGTAGACTCCAAATACGCAGTCCCAATCAAACACTCCCAGGACAGGTACAACACGGGATTAGATACAGAGTAAAGCTCCCTCCACACTGTCCCCATCAAACACTCCCAGGACAGGTACAGCACGGGGTTAGATACAGATTAAAGAGTCCTCTACACCGTCCCCATCAAACACTGCCAGGACAGGTACCACACGGGGTTAGATACAGAGTAACGCTCCCTCTACACCGTCCCCATCAAACACTCCCAGGACAGGTACAGCATGAGGTTAGATACAGAGTAAATCTCGATCTACACTGTCCCCATCAAACACTCCGAAGGTCAGGTACAGCACGGGGTTAGATTCAGAATAATGCTCCCTCAAAACCGTCCCCAAAATACACTCCCAGGAGAGCTACAACACGGGGTTAAATACAGAGTATAGCTCCCTCTACACTGTCACCATCAAACACTCCCAGGAAAGGTACCACACGGGGTTAGATACAGAGTAAGGCTCCCTCTACACTGTCCCTATCAAACACTCCCTGGACAGGTACAGCATGGTGTTAGATACAGAGTAAAGCTCCCACTACACCGTCCCCATCAAACACTCCCAGGACAGCTACAGCACGGAGTTAGATACAGAGTAAATCTCCCACTACACCGTCCCCATCAAACACTCCCAGGAGAGGTACAGCACGGTGTTAGATACAGAGTAAAACTCCCTCTTCACCGTCCCCATCAAACACTACCTGGAAATGTACAGCACGGGGTTAGATACAGAATAAAACTTCCTGTGCAGCGTCCCCATCAAACACTCCCAGGACAGGTACAGCACTGGGTTTAGATACAGAGGATATATCCCTCTGCACCGTCCCCATCAAACTCTCCCAGGACAGGTACGGCACGGGGTTAGAAACAGAGTAAAGCTCGCTCTGCACAGACCCCTTCAAAGACTCCCAGGACAAGTACAGCACGGGCGAGATAAAGAGTAAAGTTCCCTCCACACCATCCCCATCAACACTGCCAGGACAGGTACAGCACGGGGTTAGAAACTGAGTAAATCTCACTCCACACTGTCACCATCAAACACTCCCAGGACAGGAACAGCAAAGGGTTAGATACAGAGTAAAGCTCCGTCTACACTGTCGCCATCAAACACTCCCAGGACAGGTACAGCACGGGGTTCGATACAGAGTAAAGCACCCTCTACACCGTCCCAATCAAACACTCCCAGGACAGGTACAGCACGGGGTTAGATACAGAGTAAACTCCAAATACGCCGTCCCAATCAAACACTCCCATGACAGTTACAACACGGGATTAGATACAGAGTAAAGCTCCCTCCACACTGTCCCCATCAAACACTCCCAGGACAGTTACAACACGGGGTTCGATATGGAGTAAAGCACCCTCTACACCGTCCCCATCAAACACTCCCAGGACAGGTACAGCACGGGGTTAGATACAGAGTAAAGCTCCCTGTACATCGTCCCCATCAAACACTCCCAGGACAAGTACAGCACAGGGTTAGATACAAAGTAAAGCTCCCTCTACACTGTCCCCATTAAACACTCCCAGGACACGTCCAGCACTGGGTTAGATTCAGAGAGTAAAGCTCCCTCTACACCATCCCCATCAAACACTCCCAGGACAGGTACAGCACGGGGTTAGAAACAGAGTAAAGCTCCCTCAAAATCGTCCCCATCAAACACTCCCAGGACAGGTACAGCACGGTGTTAGATACAGAGTAAAACTCCCTCTACACTGTCCCCATCAAACACTCCCAGGACAGGAATGGCACGGGGTTAAATACAGAGTAAATCTCCCTCAACACTGTCCCCATCAAACAGTGCAAGGACAGGAACAGCATGGTGTTAGATACAGAGTAAAGCACCCAATACATCGTCCCCATCAAACACTCCCAGGACAGATACAGCACGGGGTTAGATACAGAGTAAAGCTCCGTCTACATCGTCCCCATCAAACACTCCCAGGACAGGTACAGCACGGGGTTAGATACAGAGTAAAGCTCCCTCTACACCATCCCCATCAAACACTCCCAGGACAGGTACAGCACGGGGTTAGATACAGAGTAAAGCTCCCTCTACACCGTCCCCTTCAAACACTCCCAGGACAGGTAAAGCACGGGGTTACATACAGAGTAAAGCTCCTTCAACACCGTCCCCATCAAACACTCCCTAAACAGGTACAGCACGGGGTTATAAAACAGAATAAAGCTTCCTCTACACTGTCTCCATCAAACACTCCCAGGACAGGTACAGCACGGGGTTAGATACAGAGTAAAGCTCCCTCTACACCGTCCCCATCAAACACTCCCAGGACAGATACAGCACGGACTAAGATAAAAAGTAAAGCTCCCTCTACACCGTCCTCATCAAACACTCCCAGGACAGGTACAGCACGGGGTTAGATACAGAGTAAATCTCCCTCTACACCGTCCTCATCAAACACTCCCAGGACAGGTACAGCAGGGGGTTAGATTCAGAGTAAAGCTCCCTCTACACCATCCCCATCAAACACTCCCAGGACAGGTAAAGCACGGGGTTAGATACAGAGTAAAGCTCCCTCTACACCGTCTCCATCAAACACTCCCAGGACAGGTACAGCACGGACTTAGATACAAAGTAAAGTTCCCTCTACACTGTCCTCATCAAACACTCCCAGGACAGGTACAGCACGGGGATAGATACAGAGTAAAGCTCCCTCTAAACCGTCCCAATCAAACACTCCCAGGACAGGTACAGCACGGGGTTAGATACAGAGTAAAGCTCCCTCTACACCGTCCCCATCAACCACTCCCAGGAACAGCTACAACACGGGGTTAGATACAGAGTAAATCTCCCTCTACACCGTCCTCATCAAACACTCCCAGGACAGGTACAGCACGGGGTTAGATACAGAGTAAAGCTCCCTCTACACCGTCCCCATCAAACACTCCCAGGACAGGTACAGCAGGGGGTTAGATACAGAGTAAAGCTCCCTCTACACCATCCCCATCAAACACTCCCAGGACAGGTACAGCACGGGGTTAGATACAGAGTAAAGCTCCCTCTACACAGTCTCCATCAAACACTCCCAGGACAGGTACAGCACGGACTTAGATACAAAGTAAATTTCCCTCTACACTGTCCCCATCAACCACTCCCAGGACAGGTACAGCACGGGGATAGATACAGAGTAAAGCTCCCTCTAAACCGTCCCCATCAAACAGTCCCAGGACAGGTACAGCACGGGGTTAGATACAGAGTAAAGTTCCCTCTACACCGTCCCCATCAAACACTCCCAGGACAGGTACAGCACGGGGTTAGATACAGAGTAAAGCTCCCTCTACACCGTCCCCATCAAACACTCCCAGGACAGGTACAGCACGGGGTTAGATACAGAGTAAAGCTCGCTCTACATCGTCCCCATCAAACACTCCCAGGAACAGCTACAGCACGGGGTTAGATACAGAGTAAAGCTCCCTCTACACCGTCCCCATCAAACACTCCCAGGACAGGTACAGCACGGAGTTAGATACAGAGTAAAGTTCCCTCAAAACCGTCCCCATCAAACACTACCAGGACAGGTACAGCACGGGGTTAGATAGAGAGTAAAGCTCCCTCCACACCGTCCTCATCAAACACTCCCAGGACAGGTACAGCACTGGGTTTAGATACAGAGTAAAGCTCCCTCTACACTGTCCCCATCAAACACTCCCAGGACAGGTACAGCACGGGGTTAGATACAGAGTAAATCTCCCTCTGCACTGTCCCCATCAAACACTCCCAGGACAGGTACAGCACGGGGTTAGGTACAGAGTAATGCTCCCTCTACACTGTCCCCATCAAACACTCCCAGGACAGGAACAGCACGGGGTTAGATACAGAGTAAATCTCCCTCTGCACTGTCCCCAACAAACACTCCCAGGACAGGTACAGCACGGGGTTAGAAACAGAGTAAAGCTCCCTCTGCACTGTCCCCAACAAACACTCCCTAAACAGGTACAGCACGGGGTTAGATACAGAATAAAGCTTCCTCTACACCGTCCCCATGAAACACTCCCAGGACAGGTACAGCACAGGGTTAGATACAGAGTGAAACTCCCTCTACACCGTCCCCATCAAACACACCCAGGAGAGGTAAAGCACGGGGTTAGATACAGAGGAAATCTCCCTCTACACCGTCCCCATCAAACACTCTCAGGACAAGTACAGCACGGGCGAGATACAGAGTAAAGTTCCCTCCACACCATCCCCATCAACACTCCCAGGACAGGTACAGCACGGGGTTAGAAACTGAGTAAATCTCACTCCACACTGTCCCCATCAAACACTCCCAGGACAGGTACAGCACGGGGTTAGATACAGAGTAAAGCTCCCTCTACACCGTCCCCATCAAACACTCCCAGGACAGTTACAGCACGGGGTTAGATACAGAGTAAACCTCCAACTACACCGTCCCCATCAAACACTCCCAGGACATGTACAGCTCGGGGTTAGATACAGAGTAAAGCTCACTCAAAACCGTCACCATCAAACACTCCCAGGACAGCTACAGCACTGGGTTAGATACAGATTGAAGAGTCCTCTACACCGTCCCTATCAAATACTCCCAGGAATTGTACCACACGGAGTTAGATACAGAATAAAGCACCCTCTCCACTGTCCCCAGCAAACACTCCCAGGTCAGGTACAGCAAAGGGTTAGATACAGAGTAAAGCTCCGTCTACACTGTCCCCATCAAACACTCCCAGGACAGGTACAGCACGGGGTTCGATACAGAGTTAAGCACCCTCTACACCGTCCCCATCAAACACTCCCAGGACAGGTACAGCACGGGGTTAGATACAGAGTAAACTCCAAATACGCCGTCCCAATCAAACACTCCCATGACAGGTACAACACGGGATTAGATACAGAGTAAAGCTCCCTCCACACTGTCCCCATCAAACACTCCCAGGACAGTTACAACACGGGGTTCGATATGGAGTAAAGCACCCTCTACACCGTCCCCATCAAACACTCCCAGGACAGGTACAGCACGGGGTTAGATACAGAGTAAAGCTCCCTGTACATCGTCCCCATCAAACACTCCCAGGACAGGTACAGCACAGGGTTAGATACAAAGTAGAGCTCCCTCTACACTATCCCCATGAAACACTCCCAGGACACGTCCAGCACTCGGTTAGATTCAGAGAGTAAAGCTCCCTCTACACCATTCCCATCAAACACTCCCAGGACAGGTACAGCACGGGGTTAGAAACAGAGTAAAGCTCCCTCAAAATCGTCCCCATCAAACACTCCCAGGACAGGTACAGCACGGTGTTATATACAGAGTAAAGTTCCCTCTACACCGTCCCCATCAAACACTCCCAGGACAGGTACAGCACGGGGTTAGATACAGAGTAAAGCTCCCTCTACACCGTCCCCATCAAACACTCCCAGGACAGGTACAGCACGGGGTTAGATACAGAGTAAAGCTCCCTCTACACCGTCCCCATCAAACACTCCCAGGACAGGTACAGCACGGAGTTAGATACAGAGTAAAGTTCCCTCAAAACCGTCCCCATCAAACACTACCAGGACAGGTACAGCACGGGTTTAGATAGAGAGTAAAGCTCCCTCCACACCGTCCTCATCAAACACTCCCAGGACAGGTACAGCACTGGGTTTAGATACAGAGTAAAGCTCCCTCTGCACAGTCCCCATCAAACACTCCCAGGACAGGAACAGCACGGGGTTAGATACAGAGTAATTCTCCCTCTGCACTGTCCCCATCAAACACTCCCAGGACAGGTACAGCACGGGGTTAGGTACAGAGTAATGCTCCCTCTACACTGTCCCCATCAAACACTCCCAGGACAGGAACAGCACGGGGTTAGATACAGAGTAAATCTCCCTCTGCACTGTCCCCAACAAACACTCCCAGGACAGGTACAGCACGGGGTTAGAAACAGAGTAAAGCTCCCTCTGCACTGTCCCCAACAAACACTCCCTAAACAGGTACAGCACGGGGTTAGATACAGAATAAAGCTTCCTCTACACCGTCCCCATGAAACACTCCCAGGACAGGGACAGCACAGGGTTAGATACAGAGTGAAACTCCCTCTACACCGTCCCCATCAAACACACCCAGGAGAGGTAAAGCACGGGGTTAGATACAGAGTAAAGCTCCCTCTACACCGTCCCCATCAAACACACTCAGGACAAGTACAGCACCGGCGAGATACAGAGTAAAGTTCCCTCCACACCATCCCCATCAACACTCCCAGGACAGGTACAGCACGGGGTTAGAAACTGAGTAAATCTCACTCCACACTGTCCCCATCAAACACTCCCAGGACAGGTACAGCATGGGGTTAGATACAGAGTAAACCTCCAACTACACCGTCCCCATCAAACACTCCCAGGACATGTACAGCTCGGGGTAAGATACAGAGTAAAGCTCACTCAAAACCGTCACCATCAAACACTCCCAGGACAGCTACAGCACTGGGTTAGATACAGATTGAAGAGTCCTCTACACCGTCCCTATCAAATACTCCCAGGAAGTGTACCACACGGAGTAAGATACAGAATAAAGCACCCTCTCCACTGTCCCCAGCAAACACTCCCAGGTCAGGTACAGCAAAGGGTTAGATACAGAGTAAAGCTGCGTCTACACTGTCCCCATCAAACACTCCCAGGACAGGTACAGCACGGGGTTCGATACAGAGTAAAGCACCCTCTACACCGTCCCCATCAAACACTCCCAGGACAGGTACAGCACGGGGTTAGATACAGAGTAAACTCCAAATACGCCGTCCCAATCAAACACTCCCATGACAGGTACAACACGGGATTAGATACAGAGTAAAGCTCCCTCCACACTGTCCCCATCAAACACTCCCAGGACAGTTACAACACGGGGTTCGATATGGAGTAAAGCACCCTCTACACCGTCCCCATCAAACACTCCCAGGACAGGTACAGCACGGGGTTAGATACAGAGTAAAGCTCCCTGTACATCGTCCCCATCCAACACTCCCAGGACAGGTACAGCACAGGGTT
The DNA here is from genome assembly GCA_026770705.1 of Isurus oxyrinchus. NCBI lineage: Eukaryota > Metazoa > Chordata > Chondrichthyes > Lamniformes > Lamnidae > Isurus > Isurus oxyrinchus. Next base: position 66,671 of record JANJGN010001823.1, on the reverse strand, counting down.
AGATACAAAGTAGAGCTCCCTCTACACTGTCCCCATTAAACACTCCCAGGACACGTCCAGCACTGGGTTAGATTCAGAGAGTAAAGCTCCCTCTACACCATCCCCATCAAACACTCCCAGGACAGGTACAGCACGGGGTTAGAAACAGAGTCAAGCTCCCTCAAAATCGTCCCCATCAAACACTCCCAGGACAGGTACAGCACGGTGTTAGATACAGAGTAAAACTCCCTCTACACTGTCCCCATCAAACACTCCCCGGACAGGAATGGCACGGGGTTAAATCCAGAGTAAATCTCCCTCAACGCTGTCCCCATCAAACAGTGCAAGGACAGGAACAGCAGGGTGTTAGATACAGAGTAAAGCACCCAATACATCGTCCCCATCAAACACTCCCAGGACAGATACAGCACGGGGTTAGATACAGAGTAAAGCTCCGTCTACATCGTCCCCATCAAACACTCCCAGGACAGGTACAGCACGGGGTAAGATACAGAGTAAAGCTCCCTCTACACCATCCCCATCAAAGACTCCCAGGACAGTTACAGCACGGGGTTAGATACAGAGTAAAGCTCCCTCTACACCGTCCCCATCAAACACTCCCAGGACAGGTAAAGCACGGGGTTACATACAGAGTAAATCTCCTTCAACACCGTCCCCATCAAACACTCCCTAAACAGGTACAGCACGGGGTTAGATACAGAATAAAGCTTCCTCTACACTGTCTCCATCAAACACTCCCAGGACAGGTACAGCACGGGGTTAGATACAGAGTAAAGCTCCCTCTACACTGTCCCCATCAAACACTCCCAGGACAGGTACAGCACGGGGTTAGATACAGAATAAAGCTTCCTCTACACCGTCCTCATCAAACACTCCCAGGACATGTACAGCACGGGGTTAGATACAGAGTAAAGCTCCCTCTACACCGTCCCCATCAAACACTCCCAGGACAGATACAGCACGGACTAAGATAAAAAGTAAAGCTCCCTCTACACCGTCCTCATCAAACACTCCCAGGACAGGTACAGCACGGGGTTAGATACAGAGTAAATCTCCCTCTACACCGTCCTCATCAAACACTCCCAGGACAGGTACAGCACGGGGTTAGATACAGAGTAAAGCTCCCTCTACACCGTCACCATCAAACACTCCCAGGACAGGTACAGCAGGGGGTTAGATACAGAGTAAAGCTCCCTCTACACCATCCCCATCAAACACTCCCAGGACAGGTAAAGCACGGGGTTAGATACAGAGTAAAGCTCCCTCTACACCGTCTCCATCAAACACTCCCAGGACAGGTACAGCACAGGGTTAGATACAGAGTAAATCTCCCTCTACACCGTCCACATCAAACACTCCCAGGAACAGCTACAGCACGGGGTTAGATACAGAGTAAAGCTCCCTCTACACCGTCCCCATCAAACACTCCCAGGACAGGTACAGCACGGAGTTAGATACAGAGTAAAGTTCCCTCAAAACCGTCCCCATCAAACACTACCAGGACAGGTACAGCACGGGGTTAGATAGAGAGTAAAGCTCCCTCCACACCGTCCTCATCAAACACTCCCAGGACAGGTACAGCACTGGGTTTAGATACAGAGTAAAGCTCCCTCTGCACAGTCCCCATCAAACACTCCCAGGACAGGTACAGCACAGGGTTAGATACAGAGTAAAACTCCCTCTACACCGTCCCCATCAAACACTCCCAGGAGAGGTAAAGCACGGGGTTAGATACAGAGGAAATCTCCCTCTACACCGTCCCCATCAAACACTCTCAGGACAGGTACAGCACGGGGTTAGATACAGAGTAAATCTCCCTCTACACTGTCCCCATCAAACACTCCCAGGACAGGTACAGCACGGGGTTAGATACAGAGTAAAGCTCCCTCTAATCTGCCCCCATCAAACACTCCCTGGACAGGTACAGCACGGGGTTAAATACAGAGTAGACTCCAAATACGCAGTCCCAATCAAACACTCCCAGGACAGGTACAACACGGGATTAGATACAGAGTAAAGCTCCCTCCACACTGTCCCCATCAAACACTCCCAGGACAGGTACAGCACGGGGTTAGATACAGATTAAAGAGTCCTCTACACCGTCCCCATCAAACACTGCCAGGACAGGTACCACACGGGGTTAGATACAGAGTAACGCTCCCTCTACACCGTCCCCATCAAACACTCCCAGGACAGGTACAGCATGAGGTTAGATACAGAGTAAATCTCGATCTACACTGTCCCCATCAAACACTCCGAAGGTCAGGTACAGCACGGGGTTAGATTCAGAATAAAGCTCCCTCAAAACCGTCCCCAAAATACACTCCCAGGAGAGCTACAACACGGGGTTAAATACAGAGTATAGCTCCCTCTACACTGTCACCATCAAACACTCCCAGGAAAGGTACCACACGGGGTTAGATACAGAGTAAGGCTCCCTCTACACTGTCCCTATCAAACACTCCCTGGACAGGTACAGCATGGTGTTAGATACAGAGTAAAGCTCCCACTACAACGTCCCCATCAAACACTCCCAGGACAGCTACAGCACGGAGTTAGATACAGAGTAAATCTCCCACTACACCGTCCCCATCAAACACTCCCAGGAGAGGTACAGCACGGTGTTAGATACAGAGTAAAACTCCCTCTTCACCGTCCCCATCAAACACTACCTGGAAATGTACAGCACGGGGTTAGATACAGAATAAAACTTCCTGTGCAGCGTCCCCATCAAACACTCCCAGGACAGGTACAGCACTGGGTTTAGATACAGAGGATATATCCCTCTGCACCGTCCCCATCAAACTCTCCCAGGACAGGTACGGCACGGGGTTAGAAACAGAGTAAAGCTCGCTCTGCACAGACCCCTTCAAAGACTCCCAGGACAAGTACAGCACGGGCGAGATAAAGAGTAAAGTTCCCTCCACACCATCCCCATCAACACTGCCAGGACAGGTACAGCACGGGGTTAGAAACTGAGTAAATCTCACTCCACACTGTCACCATCAAACACTCCCAGGACAGGAACAGCAAAGGGTTAGATACAGAGTAAAGCTCCGTCTACACTGTCGCCATCAAACACTCCCAGGACAGGTACAGCACGGGGTTCGATACAGAGTAAAGCACCCTCTACACCGTCCCAATCAAACACTCCCAGGACAGGTACAGCACGGGGTTAGATACAGAGTAAACTCCAAATACGCCGTCCCAATCAAACACTCCCATGACAGTTACAACACGGGATTAGATACAGAGTAAAGCTCCCTCCACACTGTCCCCATCAAACACTCCCAGGACAGTTACAACACGGGGTTCGATATGGAGTAAAGCACCCTCTACACCGTCCCCATCAAACACTCCCAGGACAGGTACAGCACGGGGTTAGATACAGAGTAAAGCTCCCTCTACACCGTCACCATCAAACACTCCCAGGACAGGTACAGCAGGGGGTTAGATACAGAGTAAAGCTCCCTCTACACCATCCCCATCAAACACTCCCAGGACAGGTAAAGCACGGGGTTAGATACAGAGTAAAGCTCCCTCTACACCGTCTCCATCAAACACTCCCAGGACAGGTACAGCACAGGGTTAGATACAGAGTAAATCTCCCTCTACACCGTCCACATCAAACACTCCCAGGAACAGCTACAGCACGGGGTTAGATACAGAGTAAAGCTCCCTCTACACCGTCCCCATCAAACACTCCCAGGACAGGTACAGCACGGAGTTAGATACAGAGTAAAGTTCCCTCAAAACCGTCCCCATCAAACACTACCAGGACAGGTACAGCACGGGGTTAGATAGAGAGTAAAGCTCCCTCCACACCGTCCTCATCAAACACTCCCAGGACAGGTACAGCACTGGGTTTAGATACAGAGTAAAGCTCCCTCTGCACAGTCCCCATCAAACACTCCCAGGACAGGTACAGCACAGGGTTAGATACAGAGTAAAACTCCCTCTACACCGTCCCCATCAAACACTCCCAGGAGAGGTAAAGCACGGGGTTAGATACAGAGGAAATCTCCCTCTACACCGTCCCCATCAAACACTCTCAGGACAGGTACAGCACGGGGTTAGATACAGAGTAAATCTCCCTCTACACTGTCCCCATCAAACACTCCCAGGACAGGTACAGCACGGGGTTAGATACAGAGTAAAGCTCCCTCTACACCATCCCCATCAAACACTCCCAGGACAGGTACAGCACGGGGTTAGATACAGAGTAAAGCTCCCTCTAATCTGCCCCCATCAAACACTCCCTGGACAGGTACAGCACGGGGTTAAATACAGAGTAGACTCCAAATACGCAGTCCCAATCAAACACTCCCAGGACAGGTACAGCACGGGATTAGATACAGAGTAAAGCTCCCTCCACACTGTCCCCATCAAACACTCCCAGGACAGGTACAGCACGGGGTTAGATACAGATTAAAGAGTCCTCTACACCGTCCCCATCAAACACTGCCAGGACAGGTACCACACGGGGTTAGATACAGAGTAACGCTCCCTCTACACCGTCCCCATCAAACACTCCCAGGACAGGTACAGCATGAGGTTAGATACAGAGTAAATCTCGATCTACACTGTCCCCATCAAACACTCCGAAGGTCAGGTACAGCACGGGGTTAGATTCAGAATAAAGCTCCCTCAAAACCGTCCCCAAAATACACTCCCAGGAGAGCTACAACACGGGGTTAAATACAGAGTATAGCTCCCTCTACACTGTCACCATCAAACACTCCCAGGAAAGGTACCACACGGGGTTAGATACAGAGTAAGGCTCCCTCTACACTGTCCCTATCAAACACTCCCTGGACAGGTACAGCATGGTGTTAGATACAGAGTAAAGCTCCCACTACACCGTCCCCATCAAACACTCCCAGGACAGCTACAGCACGGAGTTAGATACAGAGTAAATCTCCCACTACACCGTCCCCATCAAACACTCCCAGGAGAGGTACAGCACGGTGTTGGATACAGAGTAAAACTCCCTCTTCACCGTCCCCATCAAACACTACCTGGAAATGTACAGCACGGGGTTAGATACAGAATAAAACTTCCTGTGCAGCGTCCCCATCAAACACTCCCAGGACAGGTACAGCACTGGGTTTAGATACAGAGGATATATCCCTCTGCACCGTCCCCATCAAACTCTCCCAGGACAGGTACGGCACGGGGTTAGAAACAGAGTAAAGCTCGCTCTGCACAGACCCCTTCAAAGACTCCCAGGACAAGTACAGCACGGGCGAGATAAAGAGTAAAGTTCCCTCCACACCATCCCCATCAACACTGCCAGGACAGGTACAGCACGGGGTTAGAAACTGAGTAAATCTCACTCCACACTGTCACCATCAAACACTCCCAGGACAGGAACAGCAAAGGGTTAGATACAGAGTAAAGCTCCGTCTACACTGTCGCCATCAAACACTCCCAGGACAGGTACAGCACGGGGTTCGATACAGAGTAAAGCACCCTCTACACCGTCCCAATCAAACACTCCCAGGACAGGTACAGCACGGGGTTAGATACAGAGTAAACTCCAAATACGCCGTCCCAATCAAACACTCCCATGACAGTTACAACACGGGATTAGATACAGAGTAAAGCTCCCTCCACACTGTCCCCATCAAACACTCCCAGGACAGTTACAACACGGGGTTCGATATGGAGTAAAGCACCCTCTACACCGTCCCCATCAAACACTCCCAGGACAGGTACAGCACGGGGTTAGATACAGAGTAAAGCTCCCTGTACATCGTCCCCATCAAACACTCCCAGGACAAGTACAGCACAGGGTTAGATACAAAGTAAAGCTCCCTCTACACTGTCCCCATTAAACACTCCCAGGACACGTCCAGCACTGGGTTAGATTCAGAGAGTAAAGCTCCCTCTACACCATCCCCATCAAACACTCCCAGGACAGGTACAGCACGGGGTTAGAAACAGAGTAAAGCTCCCTCAAAATCGTCCCCATCAAACACTCCCAGGACAGGTACAGCACGGTGTTAGATACAGAGTAAAACTCCCTCTACACTGTCCCCATCAAACACTCCCAGGACAGGAATGGCACGGGGTTAAATACAGAGTAAATCTCCCTCAACACTGTCCCCATCAAACAGTGCAAGGACAGGAACAGCATGGTGTTAGATACAGAGTAAAGCACCCAATACATCGTCCCCATCAAACACTCCCAGGACAGATACAGCACGGGGTTAGATACAGAGTAAAGCTCCGTCTACATCGTCCCCATCAAACACTCCCAGGACAGGTACAGCACGGGGTTAGATACAGAGTAAAGCTCCCTCTACACCATCCCCATCAAACACTCCCAGGACAGGTACAGCACGGGGTTAGATACAGAGTAAAGCTCCCTCTACACCGTCCCCTTCAAACACTCCCAGGACAGGTAAAGCACGGGGTTACATACAGAGTAAAGCTCCTTCAACACCGTCCCCATCAAACACTCCCTAAACAGGTACAGCACGGGGTTATAAAACAGAATAAAGCTTCCTCTACACTGTCTCCATCAAACACTCCCAGGACAGGTACAGCACGGGGTTAGATAGAGAGTAAAGCTCCCTCTACACCGTCCCCATCAAACACTCCCAGGACAGATACAGCACGGACTAAGATAAAAAGTAAAGCTCCCTCTACACCGTCCTCATCAAACACTCCCAGGACAGGTACAGCACGGGGTTAGATACAGAGTAAATCTCCCTCTACACCGTCCTCATCAAACACTCCCAGGACAGGTACAGCAGGGGGTTAGATTCAGAGTAAAGCTCCCTCTACACCATCCCCATCAAACACTCCCAGGACAGGTAAAGCACGGGGTTAGATACAGAGTAAAGCTCCCTCTACACCGTCTCCATCAAACACTCCCAGGACAGGTACAGCACGGACTTAGATACAAAGTAAAGTTCCCTCTACACTGTCCTCATCAAACACTCCCAGGACAGGTACAGCACGGGGATAGATACAGAGTAAAGCTCCCTCTAAACCGTCCCAATCAAACACTCCCAGGACAGGTACAGCACGGGGTTAGATACAGAGTAAAGCTCCCTCTGCACCGTCCCCATCAAACACTCCCAGGAACAGCTACAACACGGGGTTAGATACAGAGTAAAGCTCCCTCTACACCGTCCCCATCAAACACTCCCAGGACAGGTACAGCACGGAGTTAGGTACAGAGTAAAGTTCCCTCAAAACCGTCCCCATCAAACACTCCCAGGACAGGTACAGCACGGGGTTAGATAGAGAGTAAAGCTCCCTCCACACCGTCCTCATCAAACACTCCCAGGACAGGTACAGCACGGGGATAGATACAGAGTAAAGCTCCCTCTAAACCGTCCCAATCAAACACTCCCAGGACAGGTACAGCACGGGGTTAGATACAGAGTAAAGCTCCCTCTACACCGTCCCCATCAAACACTCCCAGGAACAGCTACAACACGGGGTTAGATACAGAGTAAATCTCCCTCTACACCGTCCTCATCAAACACTCCCAGGACAGGTACAGCACGGGGTTAGATACAGAGTAAAGCTCCCTCTACACCGTCCCCATCAAACACTCCCAGGACAGGTACAGCAGGGGGTTAGATACAGAGTAAAGCTCCCTCTACACCATCCCCATCAAACACTCCCAGGACAGGTACAGCACGGGGTTAGATACAGAGTAAAGCTCCCTCTACACCGTCTCCATCAAACACTCCCAGGACAGGTACAGCACGGACTTAGATACAAAGTAAATTTCCCTCTACACTGTCCCCATCAACCACTCCCAGGACAGGTACAGCACGGGGATAGATACAGAGTAAAGCTCCCTCTAAACCGTCCCCATCAAACAGTCCCAGGACAGGTACAGCACGGGGTTAGATACAGAGTAAAGTTCCCTCTACACCGTCCCCATCAAACACTCCCAGGACAGGTACAGCACGGGGTTAGATACAGAGTAAAGCTCCCTCTACACCGTCCCCATCAAACACTCCCAGGACAGGTACAGCACGGGGTTAGATACAGAGTAAAGCTCGCTCTACACCGTCCCCATCAAACACTCCCAGGAACAGCTACAGCACGGGGTTAGATACAGAGTAAAGCTCCCTCTACACCGTCCCCATCAAACACTCCCAGGACAGGTACAGCACGGAGTTAGATACAGAGTAAAGTTCCCTCAAAACCGTCCCCATCAAACACTACCAGGACAGGTACAGCACGGGGTTAGATAGAGAGTAAAGCTCCCTCCACACCGTCCTCATCAAACACTCCCAGGACAGGTACAGCACTGGGTTTAGATACAGAGTAAAGCTCCCTCTACACTGTCCCCATCAAACACTCCCAGGACAGGTACAGCACGGGGTTAGATACAGAGTAAATCTCCCTCTGCACTGTCCCCATCAAACACTCCCAGGACAGGTACAGCACGGGGTTAGGTACAGAGTAATGCTCCCTCTACACTGTCCCCATCAAACACTCCCAGGACAGGAACAGCACGGGGTTAGATACAGAGTAAATCTCCCTCTGCACTGTCCCCAACAAACACTCCCAGGACAGGTACAGCACGGGGTTAGAAACAGAGTAAAGCTCCCTCTGCACTGTCCCCAACAAACACTCCCTAAACAGGTACAGCACGGGGTTAGATACAGAATAAAGCTTCCTCTACACCGTCCCCATGAAACACTCCCAGGACAGGTACAGCACAGGGTTAGATACAGAGTGAAACTCCCTCTACACCGTCCCCATCAAACACACCCAGGAGAGGTAAAGCACGGGGTTAGATACAGAGGAAATCTCCCTCTACACCGTCACCATCAAACACTCTCAGGACAAGTACAGCACGGGCGAGATACAGAGTAAAGTTCCCTCCACACCATCCCCATCAACACTCCCAGGACAGGTACAGCACGGGGTTAGAAACTGAGTAAATCTCACTCCACACTGTCCCCATCAAACACTCCCAGGACAGGTACAGCACGGGGTTAGATACAGAGTAAAGCTCCCTCTACACCGTCCCCATCAAACACTCCCAGGACAGGTACAGCACGGGGTTAGATACAGAGTAAACCTCCAACTACACCGTCCCCATCAAACACTCCCAGGACATGTACAGCTCGGGGTTAGATACAGAGTAAAGCTCACTCAAAACCGTCACCATCAAACACTCCCAGGACAGCTACAGCACTGGGTTAGATACAGATTGAAGAGTCCTCTACACCGTCCCTATCAAATACTCCCAGGAATTGTACCACACGGAGTTAGATACAGAATAAAGCACCCTCTCCACTGTCCCCAGCAAACACTCCCAGGTCAGGTACAGCAAAGGGTTAGATACAGAGTAAAGCTCCGTCTACACTGTCCCCATCAAACACTCCCAGGACAGGTACAGCACGGGGTTCGATACAGAGTTAAGCACCCTCTACACCGTCCCCATCAAACACTCCCAGGACAGGTACAGCACGGGGTTAGATACAGAGTAAACTCCAAATACGCCGTCCCAATCAAACACTCCCATGACAGGTACAACACGGGATTAGATACAGAGTAAAGCTCCCTCCACACTGTCCCCATCAAACACTCCCAGGACAGTTACAACACGGGGTTCGATATGGAGTAAAGCACCCTCTACACCGTCCCCATCAAACACTCCCAGGACAGGTACAGCACGGGGTTAGATACAGAGTAAAGCTCCCTGTACATCGTCCCCATCAAACACTCCCAGGACAGGTACAGCACAGGGTTAGATACAAAGTAGAGCTCCCTCTACACTATCCCCATGAAACACTCCCAGGACACGTCCAGCACTCGGTTAGATTCAGAGAGTAAAGCTCCCTCTACACCATTCCCATCAAACACTCCCAGGACAGGTACAGCACGGGGTTAGAAACAGAGTAAAGCTCCCTCAAAATCGTCCCCATCAAACACTCCCAGGACAGGTACAGCACGGTGTTAGATACAGAGTAAAGTTCCCTCTACACCGTCCCCATCAAACACTCCCAGGACAGGTACAGCACGGGGTTAGATACAGAGTAAAGCTCCCTCTACACCGTCCCCATCAAACACTCCCAGGACAGGTACAGCACGGGGTTAGATACAGAGTAAAGCTCCCTCTACACCGTCCCCATCAAACACTCCCAGGACAGGTACAGCACGGAGTTAGATACAGAGTAAAGTTCCCTCAAAACCGTCCCCATCAAACACTACCAGGACAGGTACAGCACGGGGTTAGATAGAGAGTAAAGCTCCCTCCACACCGTCCTCATCAAACACTCCCAGGACAGGTACAGCACTGGGTTTAGATACAGAGTAAAGCTCCCTCTGCACAGTCCCCATCAAACACTCCCAGGACAGGAACAGCACGGGGTTAGATACAGAGTAATTCTCCCTCTGCACTGTCCCCATCAAACACTCCCAGGACAGGTACAGCACGGGGTTAGGTACAGAGTAATGCTCCCTCTACACTGTCCCCATCAAACACTCCCAGGACAGGAACAGCACGGGGTTAGATACAGAGTAAATCTCCCTCTGCACTGTCCCCAACAAACACTCCCAGGACAGGTACAGCACGGGGTTAGAAACAGAGTAAAGCTCCCTCTGCACTGTCCCCAACAAACACTCCCTAAACAGGTACAGCACGGGGTTAGATACAGAATAAAGCTTCCTCTACACCGTCCCCATGAAACACTCCCAGGACAGGGACAGCACAGGGTTAGATACAGAGTGAAACTCCCTCTACACCGTCCCCATCAAACACACCCAGGAGAGGTAAAGCACGGGGTTAGATACAGAGGAAATCTCCCTCTACACCGTCCCCATCAAACACACTCAGGACAAGTACAGCACCGGCGAGATACAGAGTAAAGTTCCCTCCACACCATCCCCATCAACACTCCCAGGACAGGTACAGCACGGGGTTAGAAACTGAGTAAATCTCACTCCACACTGTCCCCATCAAACACTCCCAGGACAGGTACAGCATGGGGTTAGATACAGAGTAAACCTCCAACTACACCGTCCCCATCAAACACTCCCAGGACATGTACAGCTCGGGGTAAGATACAGAGTAAAGCTCACTCAAAACCGTCACCATCAAACACTCCCAGGACAGCTACAGCACTGGGTTAGATACAGATTGAAGAGTCCTCTACACCGTCCCTATCAAATACTCCCAGGAAGTGTACCACACGGAGTAAGATACAGAATAAAGCACCCTCTCCACTGTCCCCAGCAAACACTCCCAGGTCAGGTACAGCAAAGGGTTAGATACAGAGTAAAGCTGCGTCTACACTGTCCCCATCAAACACTCCCAGGACAGGTACAGCACGGGGTTCGATACAGAGTAAAGCACCCTCTACACCGTCCCCATCAAACACTCCCAGGACAGGTACAGCACGGGGTTAGATACAGAGTAAACTCCAAATACGCCGTCCCAATCAAACACTCCCATGACAGGTACAACACGGGATTAGATACAGAGTAAAGCTCCCTCCACACTGTCCCCATCAAACACTCCCAGGACAGTTACAACACGGGGTTCGATATGGAGTAAAGCACCCTCTACACCGTCCCCATCAAACACTCCCAGGACAGGTACAGCACGGGGTTAGATACAGAGTAAAGCTCCCTGTACATCGTCCCCATCCAACACTCCCAGGACAGGTACAGCACAGGGTTAGATACAAAGTAGAGCTCCCTCTACACTGTCCCCATTAAACACTCCCAGGACACGTCCAGCACTGGGTTAGATTCAGAGAGTAAAGCTCCCTCTACACCATCCCCATCAAACACTCCCAGGACAGGTACAGCACGGGGTTAGAAACAGAGTCAAGCTCCCTCAAAATCGTCCCCATCAAACACTCCCAGGACAGGTACAGCACGGTGTTAGATACAGAGTAAAACTCCCTCTACACTGTCCCCATCAAACACTCCCCGGACAGGAATGGCACGGGGTTAAATCCAGAGTAAATCTCCCTCAACGCTGTCCCCATCAAACAGTGCAAGGACAGGAACAGCAGGGTGTTAGATACAGAGTAAAGCACCCAATACATCGTCCCCATCAAACACTCCCAGGACAGATACAGCACGGGGTTAGATACAGAGTAAAGCTCCGTCTACATCGTCCCCATCAAACACTCCCAGGACAGGTACAGCACGGGGTAAGATACAGAGTAAAGCTCCCTCTACACCATCCCCATCAAAGACTCCCAGGACAGTTACAGCACGGGGTTAGATACAGAGTAAAGCTCCCTCTACACCGTCCCCATCAAACACTCCCAGGACAGGTAAAGCACGGGGTTACATACAGAGTAAATCTCCTTCAACACCGTCCCCATCAAACACTCCCTAAACAGGTACAGCACGGGGTTAGATACAGAATAAAGCTTCCTCTACACTGTCTCCATCAAACACTCCCAGGACAGGTACAGCACGGGGTTAGATACAGAGTAAAGCTCCCTCTACACTGTCCCCATCAAACACTCCCAGGACAGGTACAGCACGGGGTTAGATACAGAATAAAGCTTCCTCTACACCGTCCTCATCAAACACTCCCAGGACATGTACAGCACGGGGTTAGATACAGAGTAAAGCTCCCTCTACACCGTCCCCATCAAACACTCCCAGGACAGATACAGCACGGACTAAGATAAAAAGTAAAGCTCCCTCTACACCGTCCTCATCAAACACTCCCAGGACAGGTACAGCACGGGGTTAGATACAGAGTAAATCTCCCTCTACACCGTCCTCATCAAACACTCCCAGGACAGGTACAGCACGGGGTTAGATACAGAGTAAAGCTCCCTCTACACCGTCACCATCAAACACTCCCAGGACAGGTACAGCAGGGGGTTAGATACAGAGTAAAGCTCCCTCTACACCATCCCCATCAAACACTCCCAGGACAGGTAAAGCACGGGGTTAGATACAGAGTAAAGCTCCCTCTACACCGTCTCCATCAAACACTCCCAGGACAGGTACAGCACAGGGTTAGATACAGAGTAAATCTCCCTCTACACCGTCCACATCAAACACTCCCAGGAACAGCTACAGCACGGGGTTAGATACAGAGTAAAGCTCCCTCTACACCGTCCCCATCAAACACTCCCAGGACAGGTACAGCACGGAGTTAGATACAGAGTAAAGTTCCCTCAAAACCGTCCCCATCAAACACTACCAGGACAGGTACAGCACGGGGTTAGATAGAGAGTAAAGCTCCCTCCACACCGTCCTCATCAAACACTCCCAGGACAGGTACAGCACTGGGTTTAGATACAGAGTAAAGCTCCCTCTGCACAGTCCCCATCAAACACTCCCAGGACAGGTACAGCACAGGGTTAGATACAGAGTAAAACTCCCTCTACACCGTCCCCATCAAACACTCCCAGGAGAGGTAAAGCACGGGGTTAGATACAGAGGAAATCTCCCTCTACACCGTCCCCATCAAACACTCTCAGGACAGGTACAGCACGGGGTTAGATACAGAGTAAATCTCCCTCTACACTGTCCCCATCAAACACTCCCAGGACAGGTACAGCACGGGGTTAGATACAGAGTAAAGCTCCCTCTAATCTGCCCCCATCAAACACTCCCTGGACAGGTACAGCACGGGGTTAAATACAGAGTAGACTCCAAATACGCAGTCCCAATCAAACACTCCCAGGACAGGTACAACACGGGATTAGATACAGAGTAAAGCTCCCTCCACACTGTCCCCATCAAACACTCCCAGGACAGGTACAGCACGGGGTTAGATACAGATTAAAGAGTCCTCTACACCGTCCCCATCAAACACTGCCAGGACAGGTACCACACGGGGTTAGATACAGAGTAACGCTCCCTCTACACCGTCCCCATCAAACACTCCCAGGACAGGTACAGCATGAGGTTAGATACAGAGTAAATCTCGATCTACACTGTCCCCATCAAACACTCCGAAGGTCAGGTACAGCACGGGGTTAGATTCAGAATAAAGCTCCCTCAAAACCGTCCCCAAAATACACTCCCAGGAGAGCTACAACACGGGGTTAAATACAGAGTATAGCTCCCTCTACACTGTCACCATCAAACACTCCCAGGAAAGGTACCACACGGGGTTAGATACAGAGTAAGGCTCCCTCTACACTGTCCCTATCAAACACTCCCTGGACAGGTACAGCATGGTGTTAGATACAGAGTAAAGCTCCCACTACAACGTCCCCATCAAACACTCCCAGGACAGCTACAGCACGGAGTTAGATACAGAGTAAATCTCCCACTACACCGTCCCCATCAAACACTCCCAGGAGAGGTACAGCACGGTGTTAGATACAGAGTAAAACTCCCTCTTCACCGTCCCCATCAAACACTACCTGGAAATGTACAGCACGGGGTTAGATACAGAATAAAACTTCCTGTGCAGCGTCCCCATCAAACACTCCCAGGACAGGTACAGCACTGGGTTTAGATACAGAGGATATATCCCTCTGCACCGTCCCCATCAAACTCTCCCAGGACAGGTACGGCACGGGGTTAGAAACAGAGTAAAGCTCGCTCTGCACAGACCCCTTCAAAGACTCCCAGGACAAGTACAGCACGGGCGAGATAAAGAGTAAAGTTCCCTCCACACCATCCCCATCAACACTGCCAGGACAGGTACAGCACGGGGTTAGAAACTGAGTAAATCTCACTCCACACTGTCACCATCAAACACTCCCAGGACAGGAACAGCAAAGGGTTAGATACAGAGTAAAGCTCCGTCTACACTGTCGCCATCAAACACTCCCAGGACAGGTACAGCACGGGGTTCGATACAGAGTAAAGCACCCTCTACACCGTCCCAATCAAACACTCCCAGGACAGGTACAGCACGGGGTTAGATACAGAGTAAACTCCAAATACGCCGTCCCAATCAAACACTCCCATGACAGTTACAACACGGGATTAGATACAGAGTAAAGCTCCCTCCACACTGTCCCCATCAAACACTCCCAGGACAGTTACAACACGGGGTTCGATATGGAGTAAAGCACCCTCTACACCGTCCCCATCAAACACTCCCAGGACAGGTACAGCACGGGGTTAGATACAGAGTAAAGCTCCCTCTACACCGTCACCATCAAACACTCCCAGGACAGGTACAGCAGGGGGTTAGATACAGAGTAAAGCTCCCTCTACACCATCCCCATCAAACACTCCCAGGACAGGTAAAGCACGGGGTTAGATACAGAGTAAAGCTCCCTCTACACCGTCTCCATCAAACACTCCCAGGACAGGTACAGCACAGGGTTAGATACAGAGTAAATCTCCCTCTACACCGTCCACATCAAACACTCCCAGGAACAGCTACAGCACGGGGTTAGATACAGAGTAAAGCTCCCTCTACACCGTCCCCATCAAACACTCCCAGGACAGGTACAGCACGGGGTTAGATACAGAGTAAAGCTCCCTCTACACCGTCCCCATCAAACACTCCCAGGACAGGTACAGCACGGAGTTAGATACAGAGTAAAGTTCCCTCAAAACCGTCCCCATCAAACACTACCAGGACAGGTACAGCACGGGGTTAGATAGAGAGTAAAGCTCCCTCCACACCGTCCTCATCAAACACTCCCAGGACAGGTACAGCACTGGGTTTAGATACAGAGTAAAGCTCCCTCTGCACAGTCCCCATCAAACACTCCCAGGACAGGTACAGCACAGGGTTAGATACAGAGTAAAACTCCCTCTACACCGTCCCCATCAAACACTCCCAGGAGAGGTAAAGCACGGGGTTAGATACAGAGGAAATCTCCCTCTACACCGTCCCCATCAAACACTCTCAGGACAGGTACAGCACGGGGTTAGATACAGAGTAAATCTCCCTCTACACTGTCCCCATCAAACACTCCCAGGACAGGTACAGCACGGGGTTAGATACAGAGTAAAGCTCCCTCTACACCATCCCCATCAAACACTCCCAGGACAGGTACAGCACGGGGTTAGATACAGAGTAAAGCTCCCTCTAATCTGCCCCCATCAAACACTCCCTGGACAGGTACAGCACGGGGTTAAATACAGAGTAGACTCCAAATACGCAGTCCCAATCAAACACTCCCAGGACAGGTACAACACGGGATTAGATACAGAGTAAAGCTCCCTCCACACTGTCCCCATCAAACACTCCCAGGACAGGTACAGCACGGGGTTAGATACAGATTAAAGAGTCCTCTACACCGTCCCCATCAAACACTGCCAGGACAGGTACCACACGGGGTTAGATACAGAGTAACGCTCCCTCTACACCGTCCCCATCAAACACTCCCAGGACAGGTACAGCATGAGGTTAGATACAGAGTAAATCTCGATCTACACTGTCCCCATCAAACACTCCGAAGGTCAGGTACAGCACGGGGTTAGATTCAGAATAATGCTCCCTCAAAACCGTCCCCAAAATACACTCCCAGGAGAGCTACAACACGGGGTTAAATACAGAGTATAGCTCCCTCTACACTGTCACCATCAAACACTCCCAGGAAAGGTACCACACGGGGTTAGATACAGAGTAAGGCTCCCTCTACACTGTCCCTATCAAACACTCCCTGGACAGGTACAGCATGGTGTTAGATACAGAGTAAAGCTCCCACTACACCGTCCCCATCAAACACTCCCAGGACAGCTACAGCACGGAGTTAGATACAGAGTAAATCTCCCACTACACCGTCCCCATCAAACACTCCCAGGAGAGGTACAGCACGGTGTTAGATACAGAGTAAAACTCCCTCTTCACCGTCCCCATCAAACACTACCTGGAAATGTACAGCACGGGGTTAGATACAGAATAAAACTTCCTGTGCAGCGTCCCCATCAAACACTCCCAGGACAGGTACAGCACTGGGTTTAGATACAGAGGATATATCCCTCTGCACCGTCCCCATCAAACTCTCCCAGGACAGGTACGGCACGGGGTTAGAAACAGAGTAAAGCTCGCTCTGCACAGACCCCTTCAAAGACTCCCAGGACAAGTACAGCACGGGCGAGATAAAGAGTAAAGTTCCCTCCACACCATCCCCATCAACACTGCCAGGACAGGTACAGCACGGGGTTAGAAACTGAGTAAATCTCACTCCACACTGTCACCATCAAACACTCCCAGGACAGGAACAGCAAAGGGTTAGATACAGAGTAAAGCTCCGTCTACACTGTCGCCATCAAACACTCCCAGGACAGGTACAGCACGGGGTTCGATACAGAGTAAAGCACCCTCTACACCGTCCCAATCAAACACTCCCAGGACAGGTACAGCACGGGGTTAGATACAGAGTAAACTCCAAATACGCCGTCCCAATCAAACACTCCCATGACAGTTACAACACGGGATTAGATACAGAGTAAAGCTCCCTCCACACTGTCCCCATCAAACACTCCCAGGACAGTTACAACACGGGGTTCGATATGGAGTAAAGCACCCTCTACACCGTCCCCATCAAACACTCCCAGGACAGGTACAGCACGGGGTTAGATACAGAGTAAAGCTCCCTCTACACCGTCACCATCAAACACTCCCAGGACAGGTACAGCAGGGGGTTAGATACAGAGTAAAGCTCCCTCTACACCATCCCCATCAAACACTCCCAGGACAGGTAAAGCACGGGGTTAGATACAGAGTAAAGCTCCCTCTACACCGTCTCCATCAAACACTCCCAGGACAGGTACAGCACAGGGTTAGATACAGAGTAAATCTCCCTCTACACCGTCCACATCAAACACTCCCAGGAACAGCTACAGCACGGGGTTAGATACAGAGTAAAGCTCCCTCTACACCGTCCCCATCAAACACTCCCAGGACAGGTACAGCACGGAGTTAGATACAGAGTAAAGTTCCCTCAAAACCGTCCCCATCAAACACTACCAGGACAGGTACAGCACGGGGTTAGATAGAGAGTAAAGCTCCCTCCACACCGTCCTCATCAAACACTCCCAGGACAGGTACAGCACTGGGTTTAGATACAGAGTAAAGCTCCCTCTGCACAGTCCCCATCAAACACTCCCAGGACAGGTACAGCACAGGGTTAGATACAGAGTAAAACTCCCTCTACACCGTCCCCATCAAACACTCCCAGGAGAGGTAAAGCACGGGGTTAGATACAGAGGAAATCTCCCTCTACACCGTCCCCATCAAACACTCTCAGGACAGGTACAGCACGGGGTTAGATACAGAGTAAATCTCCCTCTACACTGTCCCCATCAAACACTCCCAGGACAGGTACAGCACGGGGTTAGATACAGAGTAAAGCTCCCTCTACACCATCCCCATCAAACACTCCCAGGACAGGTACAGCACGGGGTTAGATACAGAGTAAAGCTCCCTCTAATCTGCCCCCATCAAACACTCCCTGGACAGGTACAGCACGGGGTTAAATACAGAGTAGACTCCAAATACGCAGTCCCAATCAAACACTCCCAGGACAGGTACAACACGGGATTAGATACAGAGTAAAGCTCCCTCCACACTGTCCCCATCAAACACTCCCAGGACAGGTACAGCACGGGGTTAGATACAGATTAAAGAGTCCTCTACACCGTCCCCATCAAACACTGCCAGGACAGGTACCACACGGGGTTAGATACAGAGTAACGCTCCCTCTACACCATCCCCATCAAACACTCCCAGGACAGGTACAGCATGAGGTTAGATACAGAGTAAATCTCGATCTACACTGTCCCCATCAAACACTCCGAAGGTCAGGTACAGCACGGGGTTAGATTCAGAATAAAGCTCCCTCAAAACCGTCCCCAAAATACACTCCCAGGAGAGCTACAACACGGGGTTAAATACAGAGTATAGCTCCCTCTACACTGTCACCATCAAACACTCCCAGGAAAGGTACCACACGGGGTTAGATACAGAGTAAGGCTCCCTCTACACTGTCCCTATCAAACACTCCCTGGACAGGTACAGCATGGTGTTAGATACAGAGTAAAGCTCCCACTACACCGTCCCCATCAAACACTCCCAGGACAGCTACAGCACGGAGTTAGATACAGAGTAAATCTCCCACTACACCGTCCCCATCAAACACTCCCAGGAGAGGTACAGCACGGTGTTAGATACAGAGTAAAACTCCCTCTTCACCGTCCCCATCAAACACTACCTGGAAATGTACAGCACGGGGTTAGATACAGAATAAAACTTCCTGTGCAGCGTCCCCATCAAACACTCCCAGGACAGGTACAGCACTGGGTTTAGATACAGAGGATATATCCCTCTGCACCGTCCCCATCAAACTCTCCCAGGACAGGTACGGCACGGGGTTAGAAACAGAGTAAAGCTCGCTCTGCACAGACCCCTTCAAAGACTCCCAGGACAAGTACAGCACGGGCGAGATAAAGAGTAAAGTTCCCTCCACACCATCCCCATCAACACTGCCAGGACAGGTACAGCACGGGGTTAGAAACTGAGTAAATCTCACTCCACACTGTCACCATCAAACACTCCCAGGACAGGAACAGCAAAGGGTTAGATACAGAGTAAAGCTCCGTCTACACTGTCGCCATCAAACACTCCCAGGACAGGTACAGCACGGGGTTCGATACAGAGTAAAGCACCCTCTACACCGTCCCAATCAAACACTCCCAGGACAGGTACAGCACGGGGTTAGATACAGAGTAAACTCCAAATACGCCGTCCCAATCAAACACTCCCATGACAGTTACAACACGGGATTAGATACAGAGTAAAGCTCCCTCCACACTGTCCCCATCAAACACTCCCAGGACAGTTACAACACGGGGTTCGATATGGAGTAAAGCACCCTCTACACCGTCCCCATCAAACACTCCCAGGACAGGTACAGCACGGGGTTAGATACAGAGTAAAGCTCCCTGTACATCGTCCCCATCAAACACTCCCAGGACAAGTACAGCACAGGGTTAGATACAAAGTAAAGCTCCCTCTACACTGTCCCCATTAAACACTCCCAGGACACGTCCAGCACTGGGTTAGATTCAGAGAGTAAAGCTCCCTCTACACCATCCCCATCAAACACTCCCAGGACAGGTACAGCACGGGGTTAGAAACAGAGTAAAGCTCCCTCAAAATCGTCCCCATCAAACACTCCCAGGACAGGTACAGCACGGTGTTAGATACAGAGTAAAACTCCCTCTACACTGTCCCCATCAAACACTCCCAGGACAGGAATGGCACGGGGTTAAATACAGAGTAAATCTCCCTCAACACTGTCCCCATCAAACAGTGCAAGGACAGGAACAGCATGGTGTTAGATACAGAGTAAAGCACCCAATACATCGTCCCCATCAAACACTCCCAGGACAGATACAGCACGGGGTTAGATACAGAGTAAAGCTCCGTCTACATCGTCCCCATCAAACACTCCCAGGACAGGTACAGCACGGGGTTAGATACAGAGTAAAGCTCCCTCTACACCATCCCCATCAAACACTCCCAGGACAGGTACAGCACGGGGTTAGATACAGAGTAAAGCTCCCTCTACACCGTCCCCTTCAAACACTCCCAGGACAGGTAAAGCACGGGGTTACATACAGAGTAAAGCTCCTTCAACACCGTCCCCATCAAACACTCCCTAAACAGGTACAGCACGGGGTTATAAAACAGAATAAAGCTTCCTCTACACTGTCTCCATCAAACACTCCCAGGACAGGTACAGCACGGGGTTAGATAGAGAGTAAAGCTCCCTCTACACCGTCCCCATCAAACACTCCCAGGACAGATACAGCACGGACTAAGATAAAAAGTAAAGCTCCCTCTACACCGTCCTCATCAAACACTCCCAGGACAGGTACAGCACGGGGTTAGATACAGAGTAAATCTCCCTCTACACCGTCCTCATCAAACACTCCCAGGACAGGTACAGCAGGGGGTTAGATTCAGAGTAAAGCTCCCTCTACACCATCCCCATCAAACACTCCCAGGACAGGTAAAGCACGGGGTTAGATACAGAGTAAAGCTCCCTCTACACCGTCTCCATCAAACACTCCCAGGACAGGTACAGCACGGACTTAGATACAAAGTAAAGTTCCCTCTACACTGTCCTCATCAAACACTCCCAGGACAGGTACAGCACGGGGATAGATACAGAGTAAAGCTCCCTCTAAACCGTCCCAATCAAACACTCCCAGGACAGGTACAGCACGGGGTTAGATACAGAGTAAAGCTCCCTCTACACCGTCCCCATCAAACACTCCCAGGAACAGCTACAACACGGGGTTAGATACAGAGTAAAGCTCCCTCTACACCGTCCCCATCAAACACTCCCAGGACAGGTACAGCACGGAGTTAGGTACAGAGTAAAGTTCCCTCAAAACCGTCCCCATCAAACACTCCCAGGACAGGTACAGCACGGGGTTAGATAGAGAGTAAAGCTCCCTCCACACCGTCCTCATCAAACACTCCCAGGACAGGTACAGCACGGGGTTAGATACAGAGTAAAGCTCCCTCTACACTGTCCCCATCAAACACTCCCAGGACAGGTACAGCACTGGGTTTAGATACAGAGTAAAGCTCCCTCTGCACAGTCCCCATCAAACACTCCCTAAACAGGTACAGCACGGGGTTAGATACAGAATAAAGCTTCCTCTACACCGTCCCCATGAAACACTCCCAGGACAGGTACAGCACAGGGTTAGATACAGAGTAAAGCTCCCTCTACACCGTCCCCATCAAACACTCCCAGGACAGGTACAGCACGGGGTTAGATACAGAGTAAAGCTCCCTCTACACCGTCCCCATCAAACACTCCCAGGACAGGCACAGCATGGGGTTAGATACAGAGTAAAGCTCCCTCTAATCTGCCCCCATCAAACACTCCCTGGACAGGTACAGCACGGGGTTAAATACAGAGTAGACTCCAAATACGCCGTCCCAATCAAACACTCCCAGGACAGGTACAACACGGGATTAGATACAGAGTAAAGCTCCCTCCACACTGTCCCCATCAAACACTCCCAGGACAGGTACAGCACGGGGTTAGATACAGATTAAAGAGTCCTCTACACCGTCCCCATCAAACACTGCCAGGACAGGTACAGCACGGGGTTAGATACAGAGTTACGCTCCCTCTACACCGTCCCCATCAAACACTCCCAGAACAGGTACAGCACAGGGTTAGATACAGAGTAAAGCTCCCTCTACACCGTCTCCATCAAACACTCCCAGGACAGGTACAGCACGGGGTTAGATACAGAGTAAAGCTCCCTCTACACCGTCCCCATCAAACACTCCCAGGACAGGTACAGCACGGGGTTAAATACAGAGTAGACTCCAAATACGCCGTCCCAAAGAAACACTCCCAGGACAGGTACAACACGGGATTAGATACAGAGTAAAGCTCCCTCCACACTGTCCCCATCAAACACTGCCAGGACAGGTACCACACGGGGTTAGATACAGAGTAACGCTCCCTCTACACCGTCCTCATCAAACACTCCCAGGACAGGTATAGCATGAGGTTAGATACAGAGTCAAGATCGATCTACACTGTCCCCATGGAACACTCCCAGGTCAGGTACAGCACGGGGTTAGATACAGAATAAAGCTCCCTCAAAACCGTCCCCAAAATACACTCCCAGGACAGCTA
Source organism: Isurus oxyrinchus (assembly GCA_026770705.1). Classification (NCBI taxonomy): domain Eukaryota; kingdom Metazoa; phylum Chordata; class Chondrichthyes; order Lamniformes; family Lamnidae; genus Isurus; species Isurus oxyrinchus. The sequence continues at coordinate 44,109 of JANJGN010001823.1, read as the reverse complement.
CAACACGGGGTTAAATACACAGTATAGCTCCCTCTACACTGTCACCATCAAACACTCCCAGGAAAGGTACCACACGGGGTTAGATACAGAGTAAGGCTCCCTCTACACTGTCCCTATCAAACACTCCCTGGACAGGTACAGCATGGTGTTAGATACAGAGTAAAGCTCCCACAACACCGTCCCCATCAAACACTCCCAGGACAGCTACAGCACGGAGTTAGATACAGAGTAAAGCTCCCTCTACACCGTCCCCATCAAACACTACCTGGAAATGTACAGCACGGGGTTAGATACAGAATAAAACTTCCTGTACACCGTCCCCATCAAACACTCCCAGGACAGGTACAGCACGGCATTAGATACAGAGGAAATATCCCTCTGCACCGTCCCCATCAAACACTCCCAGGACAGGTACAGCACGGGGTTAGATACAGAGTAAAGCTCCCTCTACACCATCCCCATCAAACACTCCCAGGACAGGTACAGCACGGGGTTAGATACAGAGTAAAGCTCCCTCTACACCGCCCCATCAAACACTCCCAGGACAGGTAAAGCACGGGGTTACATACAGAGTAAAGCTCCTTCAACACCGTCCCCATCAAACACTCCCTAAACAGGTACAGCACGGGGTTAGATACAGAATAAAGCTTACTCTACACTGTCCCCATCAAACACTCCCAGGACAGGTACAGCACGGGGTTAGATACAGAGTAAAGCTCCCTCTACACCGTCCCCATCAAACACTCCCAGGACAGATACAGCATGGACTAAGATAAAAAGTAAAGCTCCCTCTACACCATCCTCATCAAACACTCCCAGGACAGGTACAGCACGCGGTTAGATACAGAGTAAAGCTCCCTCTACACCGTCCCCATCAAACACTCCCAGGACAGGTACAGCACGGGGTTAGATACAGAGTAAAGCTCCCTCTACACCATCCCCATCAAACACTCCCAGGACAGGTAAAGCACGGGGTTAGATACAGAGTAAAGCTCCCTCTACACCGTCTCCATCAAACACTCCCAGGACAGGTACAGCACGGACTTAGATACAAAGTAAAGTTCCCTCTACACTGTCCTCATCAAACACTCCCAGGACAGGTACAGCACGGGGATAGATACAGAGTAAAGCTCCCTCTAAACCGTCCCCATCAAACACTCCCAGTACAGGTACAGCACGGGGTTAGATACAGAGTAAAGTTCCCTCTACACCGTCCCCATCAAACACTCCCAGGAACAGCTACAGCACGGGGTTAGATACAGAGTAAAGCTCCCTCTACACAGTCCCCATCAAACACTCCCAGGACAGGTACAGCACGGAGTTAGATACAGAGTAAAGTTCCCTCAAAACCGTCCCCATCAAACACTACCAGGACAGGTACAGCACTGGGTTTAGATACAGAGTAAAGCTCCCTCTGCACAGTCCCCATCAAACACTCCCAGGACAGGAACAGCCCGGGGTTAGATACAGAGTAAATCTCCCTCTACACCGTCCCCATCAAACACTCCCAGGACACGTACAGCACGGGGTTAGATACAGAGTAAAGCTCCCTCTACACTGTCCCCATTAAACTCTCCCAGGACAGGTACAGCACGGACTTAGATACAAAGTAAAGCTCCCTCTACACCGTCCCCATCAAACAATCCCAGGACACGTACAGCACTGGGTTAGATACAGAGTAAAGCTCCCTCTACACTGTCCCCATCAAACACTCCCAGGACAGGTACAGCACGGGGTTAAAAACAGAGTTAAGCTCCCTCAAAATCGTCCCCATCAAACACTCCCAGGACAGGTACAGCACGGTGTTAGATACAGAGTAAAACTCCCTCTACACTGTCCCCATCAAACACTCCCAGGACAGGAATGGCACGGGGTTAAATACAGAGTAAATCTCCCTCAAGACTGTCCCCATCAAACAGTGCAAGGACAGGAACAGCATGGTGTTAGATACAGAGTAAAGCACCCAATACATCGTCTCCATCAAACACTCCCAGGACAGATACAGCACGGGGTTAGATACAGAGTAAAGCTCCCTCTACACCGACCCATCAAACACTCCCAGGAAAGGTACAGCACGGGGTTAGATACAGAGTAAAGCTCCGTCTGCACAGTCCCCTTCAAACACTCCCAAGACAGGTACAGCACGGGGTACATACAGATTAAAGCTCTCTCTACACTGTCCCCATCAAACACTCACAGGACAGGTACAGTACGGGGTTTGATACAGAGGAAAGCTCCCTCTACACCGTCCCCATCAAACACTCCCAGGAGAGGTACAGCACGGGGTTAGATACAGAGTAAAGTTCCGTCTACACCATCCCCATCAAACACTCCCAGGACAGGTACAGCACGGGGTTAGATACAGAGTAAAGCTCCCTCTACACCGTCCCCATCAAACACTCCCAGGAGAGGTACAGCACGGGGTTAGATACAGAGTAAAGTTCCGTCTACACCATCCCCATCAAACACTCCCAGGACAGGTACAGCACGGGGTTAGATACAGAGTAAAGCTCCCTCTACACTGTCCCCATCAAACACTCCCAGGACAGGTACAGCACGGAGTTAGATACAGAGTAAATCTCCCTCTACACTGTCCCCATCAAACACTCCCAGGACAGGTACATCACGGGGTTAGATACAGAGTAAATCTCCCTCTACACCGTCCCCATCAAACACTCCCAGGACAGGTACAGCACGGGGTTAGATACAGAAAAAGCTCCCTCTACACCGTCCCCATCAAACACTCCCAGGACAGGTGCAGCACGGGGTTAGATACAGAGTAAATCTCCCTCTACACCGTCCCCATCAAACACTCCCAGGACAGGTACAGCACGGGGTTAGATACAGAGTAAAGCTCCCTCTACACCGTCCCCATCAAACACTCCCAGGACAGGTACAGCACGGGGTTAGATACAGAGTAAAGTTCCCTCAAAACCGTCCCCATCAAACACTCCCAGGACAGGTACAGCACGGGGTTAGATAGAGAGTAAAGCTCCCTCCACACCGTCCCCATCAAACACTCCCAGGACAGATACAGCACGGGGTTAGATACAGAGTAAATCTCCCTCTACACTGTCCCCATCAACACTCCCAGGACACGTACAGCACGGGGTTAGATACAGAGTAAATCTCCCTCTACACCATCCCCATCAAACACTCCCAGGACAGGTACAGCACAGGGTTAGATACAGAGTAAAGCTTCCTCTACACCGTCCCCATGAAACACTCCCAGGACAGGTACAGCACAGGGTTAGATACAGAGTAAAGCTCCCTCTACACCGTCCCCATCAAACACTCCCAGGACAGGTACAGCACGGGGTTAGATACAGAGTAAAGCTCCCTCTACACCGTCCCCATCAAACACTCCCAGGACAGGCACAGCATGGGGTTAGATACAGAGTAAAGCTCCCTCTAATCTGCCCCCATCAAACACTCCCTGGACAGGTACAGCACGGGGTTAAATACAGAGTAGACTCCAAATACGCCGTCCCAATCAAACACTCCCAGGACAGGTACAACACGGGATTAGATACAGAGTAAAGCTCCCTCCACACTGTCCCCATCAAACACTCCCAGGACAGGTACAGCACGGGGTTAGATACAGATTAAAGAGTCCTCTACACCGTCCCCATCAAACACTGCCAGGACAGGTACAGCACGGGGTTAGATACAGAGTTACGCTCCCTCTACACCGTCCCCATCAAACACTCCCAGAACAGGTACAGCACAGGGTTAGATACAGAGTAAAGCTCCCTCTACACCGTCTCCATCAAACACTCCCAGGACAGGTACAGCACGGGGTTAGATACAGAGTAAAGCTCCCTCTACACCGTCCCCATCAAACACTCCCAGGACAGGTACAGCACGGGGTTAAATACAGAGTAGACTCCAAATACGCCGTCCCAAAGAAACACTCCCAGGACAGGTACAACACGGGATTAGATACAGAGTAAAGCTCCCTCCACACTGTCCCCATCAAACACTGCCAGGACAGGTACCACACGGGGTTAGATACAGAGTAACGCTCCCTCTACACCGTCCTCATCAAACACTCCCAGGACAGGTATAGCATGAGGTTAGATACAGAGTCAAGATCGATCTACACTGTCCCCATGGAACACTCCCAGGTCAGGTACAGCACGGGGTTAGATACAGAATAAAGCTCCCTCAAAACCGTCCCCAAAATACACTCCCAGGACAGCTACAACACGGGGTTAAATACACAGTATAGCTCCCTCTACACTGTAACCATCAAACACTCCCAGGAAAGGTACCACACGGGGTTAGATACAGAGTAAGGCTCCCTCTACACTGTCCCTATCAAACACTCCCTGGACAGGTACAGCATGGTGTTAGATACAGAGTAAAGCTCCCACAACACCGTCCCCATCAAACACTCCCAGGACAGCTACAGCACGGAGTTAGATACAGAGTAAAGCTCCCTCTACACCGTCCCCATCAAACACTACCTGGAAATGTACAGCACGGGGTTAGATACAGAATAAAACTTCCTGTACACCGTCCCCATCAAACACTCCCAGGACAGGTACAGCACGGCATTAGATACAGAGGAAATATCCCTCTGCACCGTCCCCATCAAACACTCCCAGGACAGGTACAGCACGGGGTTAGATACAGAGTAAAGCTCCCTCTACACCATCCCCATCAAACACTCCCAGGACAGGTACAGCACGGGGTTAGATACAGAGTAAAGCTCCCTCTACACCGCCCCATCAAACACTCCCAGGACAGGTAAAGCACGGGGTTACATACAGAGTAAAGCTCCTTCAACACCGTCCCCATCAAACACTCCCTAAACAGGTACAGCACGGGGTTAGATACAGAATAAAGCTTACTCTACACTGTCCCCATCAAACACTCCCAGGACAGGTACAGCACGGGGTTAGATACAGAGTAAAGCTCCCTCTACACCGTCCCCATCAAACACTCCCAGGACAGATACAGCATGGACTAAGATAAAAAGTAAAGCTCCCTCTACACCATCCTCATCAAACACTCCCAGGACAGGTACAGCACGCGGTTAGATACAGAGTAAAGCTCCCTCTACACCGTCCCCATCAAACACTCCCAGGACAGGTACAGCACGGGGTTAGATACAGAGTAAAGCTCCCTCTACACCATCCCCATCAAACACTCCCAGGACAGGTAAAGCACGGGGTTAGATACAGAGTAAAGCTCCCTCTACACCGTCTCCATCAAACACTCCCAGGACAGGTACAGCACGGACTTAGATACAAAGTAAAGTTCCCTCTACACTGTCCTCATCAAACACTCCCAGGACAGGTACAGCACGGGGATAGATACAGAGTAAAGCTCCCTCTAAACCGTCCCCATCAAACACTCCCAGTACAGGTACAGCACGGGGTTAGATACAGAGTAAAGTTCCCTCTACACCGTCCCCATCAAACACTCCCAGGAACAGCTACAGCACGGGGTTAGATACAGAGTAAAGCTCCCTCTACACAGTCCCCATCAAACACTCCCAGGACAGGTACAGCACGGAGTTAGATACAGAGTAAAGTTCCCTCAAAACCGTCCCCATCAAACACTACCAGGACAGGTACAGCACTGGGTTTAGATACAGAGTAAAGCTCCCTCTGCACAGTCCCCATCAAACACTCCCAGGACAGGAACAGCCCGGGGTTAGATACAGAGTAAATCTCCCTCTACACCGTCCCCATCAAACACTCCCAGGACACGTACAGCACGGGGTTAGATACAGAGTAAAGCTCCCTCTACACTGTCCCCATTAAACTCTCCCAGGACAGGTACAGCACGGACTTAGATACAAAGTAAAGCTCCCTCTACACCGTCCCCATCAAACAATCCCAGGACACGTACAGCACTGGGTTAGATACAGAGTAAAGCTCCCTCTACACTGTCCCCATCAAACACTCCCAGGACAGGTACAGCACGGGGTTAAAAACAGAGTTAAGCTCCCTCAAAATCGTCCCCATCAAACACTCCCAGGACAGGTACAGCACGGTGTTAGATACAGAGTAAAACTCCCTCTACACTGTCCCCATCAAACACTCCCAGGACAGGAATGGCACGGGGTTAAATACAGAGTAAATCTCCCTCAAGACTGTCCCCATCAAACAGTGCAAGGACAGGAACAGCATGGTGTTAGATACAGAGTAAAGCACCCAATACATCGTCTCCATCAAACACTCCCAGGACAGATACAGCACGGGGTTAGATACAGAGTAAAGCTCCCTCTACACCGACCCATCAAACACTCCCAGGAAAGGTACAGCACGGGGTTAGATACAGAGTAAAGCTCCGTCTGCACAGTCCCCTTCAAACACTCCCAAGACAGGTACAGCACGGGGTACATACAGATTAAAGCTCTCTCTACACTGTCCCCATCAAACACTCCCAGGACAGGTACAGTACGGGGTTTGATACAGAGGAAAGCTCCCTCTACACAGTCCCCATCAAACACTCCCAGGACAGGTACAGCACGGGGTTACATACAGAGTAAAGCTCCCTCTACACCGTCCCCATCAAACACTCCCAGGAGAGGTACAGCACGGGGTTAGATACAGAGTAAAGTTCCGTCTACACCATCCCCATCAAACACTCCCAGGACAGGTACAGCACGGGGTTAGATACAGAGTAAAGCTCCCTCTACACTGTCCCCATCAAACACTCCCAGGACAGGTACAGCACGGAGTTAGATACAGAGTAAATCTCCCTCTACACTGTCCCCATCAAACACTCCCAGGACAGGTACAGCACGGGGTTAGATACAGAGTAAATCTCCCTCTACACCGTCCCCATCAAACACTCCCAGGACAGGTACAGCACGGGGTTACATACAGAGTAAAGCTCCTTCAACACCGTCCCCATCAAACACTCCCTAAACAGGTACAGCACGGGGTTAGATACAGAAAAAGCTCCCTCTACACCGTCCCCATCAAACACTCCCAGGACAGGTGCAGCACGGGGTTAGATACAGAGTAAATCTCCCTCTACACCGTCCCCATCAAACACTCCCAGGACAGGTACAGCACGGGGTTAGATACAGAGTAAAGCTCCCTCTACACCGTCCCCATCAAACACTCCCAGGACAGGTACAGCACGGGGTTAGATACAGAGTAAAGTTCCCTCAAAACCGTCCCCATCAAACACTCCCAGGACAGGTACAGCACGGGGTTAGATAGAGAGTAAAGCTCCCTCCACACCGTCCCCATCAAACACTCCCAGGACAGATACAGCACGGGGTTAGATACAGAGTAAATCTCCCTCTACACTGTCCCCATCAACACTCCCAGGACACGTACAGCACGGGGTTAGATACAGAGTAAATCTCCCTCTACACCATCCCCATCAAACACTCCCAGGACAGGTACAGCACAGGGTTAGATACAGAGTAAAGCTCCCTCTACACTGTCCCCATCAACACTCCCAGGACACGTACAGCACGGGGTTAGATACAGAGTAAAGCTCCCTCTACACTGTCCCCAACAAACACTCCCAGGACAGGTACAGCACGGGGTTAGATACAGAGTAAAGCTCCCTCTACACTGTCCCCATCAAACACTCCGAGCACAGGTACGGCACGGGGTTAAATACAGAGTAAAGCTCCCTCTACGCTGTCCCCATCAAACACTCCCAGGACAGGTACAGCACGGTGTTAGATACAGAGTAAATCTCCCTCTACATTGTCCCCAACAAACACTGCAAGGACAGGTACAGCATGGTGTGAGATACAGAGTAAAGATCCCTCTACACTGTCCCCATCAAACACTCCCAGGTCAGGTACATCACGGGGTGACATACAGAATAAATGTCCCTCAACACCGTCCCCAACAAACAGTCCCCAGGCGGGTACAGCACGGGGTTAGATACAGAGTAAAGATCCCTCTACACCATCCACATCAAACACTCCCAGGACAGGTACAGCACAGATTTAGTTATAGAATAAAGATGCATCTACACCGTCCCCATCAAACACTCCCAGGACAGGTACAGCACGGGGTTAGATACACAGTAAAGTTCCCTCTACATTGTCCCCTTCAAGCACTCCCCGGACAGGTATAGCACGGGGTTAGATACAGAGTAAAGCTCCCTCTACACCATCCCCATCAAACACTCCCAGGACAGGTACAGCACGGGGTTAGATGCAGAATAAAGCTCCCTCTGCACCCTCCCCATCAAACGCTCCGAGGACATGTACAGCACGGAGTTAGATACAGAGTAAAGCTCCCTCTACACTGTCCCCATCAAACACTCCCAGGACAGGGACAGCACAGGGTTAGATACAGAGTAAAGCTCCCTCTACACTGTCCCCATCAAACATTCCCAGGACAGGTACAGCACGGGGTTAGATACAGAGAAAAGCTCCCTCTACACCGTCCCCATCAAACACTCCCAGGACAGGTACAGCACGGCATTAGATACAGAGGAAATATCCCTCTGCACCGTCCCCATCAAACTCTCCCAGGACAGGTACGGCACGGGGTTAGAAACAGAGTAAAGCTCCCTCTGCACAGTCCCCATCAAACACTCCCAGGACAAGTACAGCACGGGCGAGATACAGAGTAAAGTTCCCTCCACACCATCCCGATCAACACTCCCAGGACAGGAACAGCACGGGGTTAGATACAGAGTAAACCTCCAACTACACCGTCCCCGTCAAACACTCCCAGGACATGTACAGCACGGGGTTAGATACAGAGTAAAGCTCACTCAAAACCGTCCCCATCAAAGACTCCCTAAACAGGTACAGCACGGGGTTAGATACAGAATAAAGCTTCCTCTACACCGCCCCCATCAAACACTCCCAGGACAGGTAAAGCACGGGGTTAGATACAGAGGAAATCTCCCTCTACACCGTCCCCATCAAACACTCCCAGGACATGTACAGCACGGGGTTAGATACAGAGTAAAGCTCACTCAAAACCGTCCCCATCAAACACTCCCTAAACAGGTACAGCACGGGGTTAGATACAGAATAAAGCTTCCTCTACACCGTCCCCATCAAACACTCCCAGGACAGGTACAGCACAGGGTTAGAAACAGAGTAAAACTCCCTCTACACCGTCCCCATCAAACACTCTCAGGACAGGTACAGCACGGGGTTAAATACAGAGTAGACTCCAAATATGCCGTCCCAATCAAACACTCCCAGGACAGGTACAACACGGGGTTAGATACAGAGTAAAGCTCCCACCACACTGTCCCCATCAAATACTCCCAGGACAGGTACAGCACGGGGTTAGAAACAGATTAAAGAGTCCTCTACACCGTCCCCATCAAACACTGCCAGGACAGGTACCACACGGGGTTAGATACAGAGTAACGCTCCCTCTACACCGTCCCCATCAAACACTCCCAGGTCAGGTACAGCACGGGGTTACATACAGAATAAAGCTCCCTCAAAACCGTCCCCAAAATACACTCCCAGGACAGCTACAACACGGGGTTAAATACAAAGTATAGCTCCCTCTACACTGTCACCATCAAACACTCCCAGGAAAGGTACCACACGGGGTTAGATACAGAGTAAGGCTCCCTCTACACTGTCCCTATCAAACACTCCCTGGACAGGTACAGCATGGTGTTAGATACAGAGTAAAGCTCCCACTACACCGTCCCCATCAAACACTCCCAGGACAGGTACAGCACGGAGTTAGATACAGAGTAAATCTCCCACTACACCGTCCCATCAAACATTCCCAGGACAGGTACAGCACGGTGTTAGATACAGAGTAAAGCTCCCTCTACACCGTCCCCATCAAACACTACCTGGAAATGTACAGCACGGGGTAAGATACAGAATAAAACTTCCTGTACACCGTCCCCATCAAACACTCCCAGGACAGGTACAGCACGGCATTAGATACAGAGGAAATATCCCTCTGCACCGTCCCCATCAAACTCTCCCAGGACAGGTACGGCACGGGGTTAGAAACAGAGTAAAGCTTCCTCTGCACAGTCCCCATCAAACACTCCCAGGACAAGTACAGCACGGGCGAGATACAGAGTAAAGTTCCCCCCACACCATCCCCATCAACACTCCCAGGACAGGTACAGCACGGGGTTAGAAACTGAGTAAATCTCACTCCACACTGTCCCCATCAAACACTCCCAGGACAGGTACAGCACGGGGTTAGATACAGAGTAAACCTCCAACTACACCGTCCACATCAAACACTCCCAGGACATGTACGGCATGGGGTTAGATACAGAGTAAAGCTCCCTCTACACCGTCCCCATCAAACACTCCCAGGACAGGTACAGCACGGGGTTAGATACAGAGTAAAGCTCACTCAAAACCGTCACCATCAAACACTCCCAGGACAGCTACAGCACTGGGTTAGGTACAGATTGAAGAGTCCTCTACACAGTCCCCATCAAATACTCCCAGGAAGTGTACCACACGGAGTTAGATACAGAATAAAGCACCCTCTCCACTGTCCCCAGCAAATACTCCCAGGTCAGGTACAGCAAAGGGTTAGATACAGAGTAAAGCTCCGTCTACACTGTCCCCATCAAACACTCCCAGGACAGGTACAGCACGGGGTTCGATACAGAGAAAAGCACCCTCTACACCGTCCCCATCAAACACTCCCAGGACAGGTACAGCACGGGGTTAGATACAGAGTAAACTCCAAATACGCCGTCCCAATCAAACACTCCCATGACAGTTACAACACGGGATTAGATACAGAGTAAAGCTCCCTCCACACTGTCCCCATCAAACACTCCCAGGACAGTAACAACACGGGATTCGATATAAAATAAAGCACCCTCTACACCGTCCCCATCAAACACTCCCAGGACAGGTACAGCAACGGGGTTAGATACAGAGTAAAGCTCCCTGTACATCGTCCCCATCAAACACTCCCAGGACAGGTACAGCACGTGGTTAGATACAGAGTAAAGCTCCCTCTACACAGTCCCCATCAAACACTCCCAGGACAGGTACAGCACAGGGTTAGATTCAAAGTAAAGCTCCCTCTACACTGTCCCCAATAAACACTCCCAGGACAGGTACAGCACTGGGTTAGATTCAGAGAGTAAAGCTCCCTCTACACCATCCCCATCAAACACTCCCAGGACAGGTACAGCACGGGGTTAGAAACAGAGTAAAGCTCCCTCAAAATCGTCCCCATCAAACACTCCCAGGACAGGTACAGCACGGTGATAGATACAGAGTAAAACTCCCTCTACACTGTCCCCATCAAACACTCCCAGGACAGGAATGGCATGGGGTTAAATAAAGAGTAAATCTCCCTCAACACTGTCCCCATCAAACAGTGCAAGGACAGGAACAGCATGGTGTTAGATACAGAGTAAAGCACCCAATACATCGTCCCCATCAAACACTCCCAGGGACAGATACAGCACGGGGTTAGATACAGAGTAAAGCTCCGTCTACATCGTCCCTATCAAACACTCCCAGGACAGGTACAGCACGGGGTTAGATACAGAGTAAAGCTCCCTCTACACAATCCCCATCAAACACTCCCAGGACAGGTACAGCACAGGGTTAGATACAGAGTAAAGCTCCCTCTACACCGCCCCATCTAACACTCCCAGGACAGGTAAAGCACGGGGTTACATACAGAGTAAAGCTCCTTCAACACCGTCCCCATCAAACACTCCCTAAACAGGTACAGCACGGGGTTAGATACAGAATAAAGTTTCCTCTACACTGTCCCCATCAAACACTCCCAGGACAGGTACAGCACGGGGTTAGATACAGAGTAAAGCTCCCTCTACACCGTCCCCATCAAACACTCCCAGGACAGATACAGCATGGACTAAGATAAAAAGCAAAGCTCCCTCTACACCATCCTCATCAAACACTCCCAGGACAGGTACAGCACGCGGTTAGATACAGAGTAAAGCTCCCTCTACACCGTCCCCATCAAACACTCCCAGGACAGGTACAGCACGGGGTTAGATACAGAGTAAAGCTCCCTCTGCACCATCCCCATCAAACATTCCCAGGACAGGTAAAGCACGGGGTTAGATACAGAGTAAAGCTCCCTCTACACCGTCTCCATCAAACACTCCCAGGACAGGTACAGCACGGGGATAGATACAGAGTAAAGCTCCCTCTAAACCGTCCCCATCAAACACTCCCAGTACAGGTACAGCACGGGGTTAGATACAGAGTAAAGTTCCCTCTACACCGTCCCCATCAAACACTCCCAGGAACAGCTACAGCACGGGGTTAGATACAGAGTAAAGCTCCCTCTACACAGTCCCCATCAAACACTCCCAGGACAGGTACAGCACGGAGTTAGATACAGAGTAAAGTTCCCTCAAAACCGTCCCCATCAAACACTACCAGGACAGGTACAGCACTGGGTTTAGATACAGAGTAAAGCTCCCTCTGCACAGTCCCCATCAAACACTCCCAGGACAGGAACAGCACAGGGTTAGATACAGAGTAAATCTCCCTCTGCACTGTCCCCATCAAACACTCCCAGGACACGTACAGCACAGGGTTAGATACAGAGTAAAGCTCCCTCTACACTGTCCCCATTAAACTCTCCCAGGACAGGTACAGCACGGACTTAGATACAAAGTAAAGCTCCCTCTACACCGTCCCCATCAAACAATCCCAGGACACGTACAGCACTGGGTTAGATACAGAGTAAAGCTCCCTCTACACCATCCCCATCAAACACTCCCAGGACAGGTACAGCACGGGGTTAAAAACAGAGTAAAGCTCCCTCAAAATCGTCCCCATCAAACACTCCCAGGACAGGTACAGCACGGTGTTAGATACAGAGTAAAACTCCCTCTACACTGTCCCCATCAAACACTCCCAGGACAGGAATGGCACGGGGTTAAATACAGAGTAAATCTCCCTCAACACTGTCCCCATCAAACAGTGCAAGGACAGGAACAGCATGGTGTTAGATACAGAGTAAAGCACCCAATACATCGTCTCCATCAAACACTCCCAGGACAGATACAGCACGGGGTTAGATACAGAGTAAAGCTCCCTCTACAACGTCCCCATCAAACACTCCCAGGAAAGGTACCACCCGGGGTTAGATACAGAGTAAAGCACCCAATACATCGTCTCCATCAAACACTCCCAGGACAGTTACAGCACGGGGTTAGATACAGAGTAAAGCTCCCTCTACACTGTCCCCATCAAACACGCCCAGGACAGGTGCAGCACGGGGTTAGATACAGAGTAAAGCTCCCTCCACACTGTCCCCATCAAATACTCCCAGGACAGGTACAGCACGGGGTTAGATACAGAGTAAAGCTCCCTCTACACCGTCCCCATCAAACACTCCCAGGACAGGTACAGCACGGGGTTAGATACAGAGCAAAGTTCCCACTACACCGTACCCATCAAACACTCCCAGGACAGGTACAGCACGGGTTTAGATACAGACTAAAGCTCCGTCTGCACAGTCCCCTTCAAACACTCCCAAGACAGGTACAGCACGGGGTACATACAGATTAAAGCTCTCTCTACACTGTCCCCATCAAACACTCCCAGGACAGGTACAGCACGGGGTTAGAAACAGAGTAAAGCTCCCTCAAAATCGTCCCCATCAAACACTCCCAGGACAGGTACAGCACGGTGATAGATACAGAGTAAAACTCCCTCTACACTGTCCCCATCAAACACTCCCAGGACAGGAATGGCACGGGGTTAAATAAAGAGTAAATCTCCCTCAACACTGTCCCCATCAAACAGTGCAAGGACAGGAACAGCATGGTGTTAGATACAGAGTAAAGCACCCAATACATCGTCCCCATCAAACACTCCCAGGACAGATACAGCACGGGGTTAGATACAGAGTAAAGCTCCGTCTATTTCGTCCCCATCAAACACTCCCAGGACAGGTACAGCACGGGGTTAGATACAGAGTAAAGCTCCCTCTACACCATCCCCATCAAACACTCCCAGGACAGGTACAGCACGGGGTTAGATACAGAGTAAAGCTCCCTCTACACCGCCCCATCAAACACTCCCAGGACAGGTAAAGCACGGGGTTACATACAGAGTAAAGCTCCTTCAACACCGTCCCCATCAAACACTCCCTAAACAGGTACAGCACGGGGTTAGATACAGAATAAAGCTTCCTCTACACTGTCCCCATCAAACAGTCCCAGGACAGGTACAGCACGGGGTTAGATACAGAGTAAAGCTCCCTCTACACCGTCCCCATCAAACACTCCCAGGACAGATACAGCATGGACTAAGATAAAAAGTAAAGCTCCCTCTACACCATCCTCATCAAACACTCCCAGGACAGGTACAGCACGTGGTTAGATACAGAGTAAAGCTCCCTCTACACCGTCCCCATCAAACACTCCCAGGACAGGTACAGCACGGGGTTAGATACAGAGTAAAGCTCCCTCTACACCATCCCCATCAAACACTCCCAGGACAGGTAAAGCACGGGGTTAGATACAGAGTAAAGCTCCCTCTACACCGTCTCCATCAAACACTCCCAGGACAGGTACAGCACGGACTTAGATACAAAGTAAAGTTCCCTCTACACTGTCCTCATCAAACACTCCCAGGACAGGTACAGCACGGGGATAGATACAGAGTAAAGCTCCCTCTAAACCGTCCCCATCAAACACTCCCAGTACAGGTACAGCACGGGGTTAGATACAGAGTAAAGTTCCCTCTACACCGTCCCCATCAAACACTCCCAGGAACAGCTACAGCACGGGGTTAGATATAGAGTAAAGCTCCCTCTACACAGTCCCCATCAAACACACCCAGGACAGGTACAGCACGGAGTTAAATACAGAGTAAAGTTCCCTCAAAACCGTCCCCATCAAACACTCCCAGGACAGGTACAGCACGGGGTTAGATACAGAGTAAAGCTCCCTCTGCACAGTCCCCATCAAACACTCCCAGGACAGGTACAGCACGGGGTTAGATACAGAGTAAATCTCCCTCTGCACTGTCCCCATCAAACACTCCCAGGACACGTACAGCACGGGGTTAGATACAGAGTAAAGCTCCCTCTACACTGTCCCCATTAAACTCTCCCAGGACAGGTACAGCACGGACTTAGATACAAAGTAAAGCACCCTCTACACCGTCCCCATCAAACAATCCCAGGACACGTACAGCACTGGGTTAGATACAGAGTAAAGCTCCCTCTACACCATCCCCATCAAACACTCCCAGGACAGGTACAGCACGGGGTTAAAAACAGAGTAAAGCTCCCTCAAAATCGTCCCCATCAAACACTCCCAGGACAGGTACAGCACGGTGTTAGATACAGAGTAAAATTCCCTCTACACTGTCCCCATCAAACACTCCCAGGACAGGTACAGCAACGGGGTTAGATACAGAGTAAAGCTCCCTGTACATCGTCCCCATCAAACACTCCCAGGACAGGTACAGCACGTGGTTAGATACAGAGTAAAGCTCCCTCTACACAGTCCCCATCAAACACTCCCAGGACAGGTACAGCACAGGGTTAGATTCAAAGTAAAGCTCCCTCTACACTGTCCCCAATAAACACTCCCAGGACAGGTACAGCACTGGGTTAGATTCAGAGAGTAAAGCTCCCTCTACACCATCCCCATCAAACACTCCCAGGACAGGTACAGCACGGGGTTAGAAACAGAGTAAAGCTCCCTCAAAATCGTCCCCATCAAACACTCCCAGGACAGGTACAGCACGGTGATAGATACAGAGTAAAACTCCCTCTACACTGTCCCCATCAAACACTCCCAGGACAGGAATGGCATGGGGTTAAATAAAGAGTAAATCTCCCTCAACACTGTCCCCATCAAACAGTGCAAGGACAGGAACAGCATGGTGTTAGATACAGAGTAAAGCACCCAATACATCGTCCCCATCAAACACTCCCAGGGACAGATACAGCACGGGGTTAGATACAGAGTAAAGCTCCGTATACATCGTCCCTATCAAACACTCCCAGGACAGGTACAGCACGGGGTTAGATACAGAGTAAAGCTCCCTCTACACAATCCCCATCAAACACTCCCAGGACAGGTACAGCACAGGGTTAGATACAGAGTAAAGCTCCCTCTACACCGCCCCATCTAACACTCCCAGGACAGGTAAAGCACGGGGTTACATACAGAGTAAAGCTCCTTCAACACCGTCCCCATCAAACACTCCCTAAACAGGTACAGCACGGGGTTAGATACAGAATAAAGTTTCCTCTACACTGTCCCCATCAAACACTCCCAGGACAGGTACAGCACGGGGTTAGATACAGAGTAAAGCTCCCTCTACACCGTCCCCATCAAACACTCCCAGGACAGATACAGCATGGACTAAGATAAAAAGCAAAGCTCCCTCTACACCATCCTCATCAAACACTCCCAGGACAGGTACAGCACGCGGTTAGATACAGAGTAAAGCTCCCTCTACACCGTCCCCATCAAACACTCCCAGGACAGGTACAGCACGGGGTTAGATACAGAGTAAAGCTCCCTCTACACCATCCCCATCAAACATTCCCAGGACAGGTAAAGCACGGGGTTAGATACAGAGTAAAGCTCCCTCTACACCGTCTCCATCAAACACTCCCAGGACAGGTACAGCACGGGGATAGATACAGAGTAAAGCTCCCTCTAAACCGTCCCCATCAAACACTCCCAGTACAGGTACAGCACGGGGTTAGATACAGAGTAAAGTTCCCTCTACACCGTCCCCATCAAACACTCCCAGGAACAGCTACAGCACGGGGTTAGATACAGAGTAAAGCTCCCTCTACACAGTCCCCATCAAACACTCCCAGGACAGGTACAGCACGGAGTTAGATACAGAGTAAAGTTCCCTCAAAACCGTCCCCATCAAACACTACCAGGACAGGTACAGCACTGGGTTTAGATACAGAGTAAAGCTCCCTCTGCACAGTCCCCATCAAACACTCCCAGGACAGGAACAGCACAGGGTTAGATACAGAGTAAATCTCCCTCTGCACTGTCCCCATCAAACACTCCCAGGACACGTACAGCACAGGGTTAGATACAGAGTAAAGCTCCCTCTACACTGTCCCCATTAAACTCTCCCAGGACAGGTACAGCACGGACTTAGATACAAAGTAAAGCTCCCTCTACACCGTCCCCATCAAACAATCCCAGGACACGTACAGCACTGGGTTAGATACAGAGTAAAGCTCCCTCTACACCATCCCCATCAAACACTCCCAGGACAGGTACAGCACGGGGTTAAAAACAGAGTAAAGCTCCCTCAAAATCGTCCCCATCAAACACTCCCAGGACAGGTACAGCACGGTGTTAGATACAGAGTAAAACTCCCTCTACACTGTCCCCATCAAACACTCCCAGGACAGGAATGGCACGGGGTTAAATACAGAGAAAATCTCCCTCAACACTGTCCCCATCAAACAGTGCAAGGACAGGAACAGCATGGTGTTAGATACAGAGTAAAGCACCCAATACATCGTCTCCATCAAACACTCCCAGGACAGATACAGCACGGGGTTAGATACAGAGTAAAGCTCCCTCTACAACGTCCCCATCAAACACTCCCAGGAAAGGTACCACCCGGGGTTAGATACAGAGTAAAGCACCCAATACATCGTCTCCATCAAACACTCCCAGGACAGTTACAGCACGGGGTTAGATACAGAGTAAAGCTCCCTCTACACTGTCCCCATCAAACACGCCCAGGACAGGTGCAGCACGGGGTTAGATACAGAGTAAAGCTCCCTCCACACTGTCCCCATCAAATACTCCCAGGACAGGTACAGCACGGGGTTAGATACAGAGTAAAGCTCCCTCTACACCGTCCCCATCAAACACTCCCAGGACAGGTACAGCACGGGGTTAGATACAGAGCAAAGTTCCCACTACACCGTACCCATCAAACACTACCAGGACAGGTACAGCACGGGTTTAGATACAGACTAAAGCTCCGTCTGCATAGTCCCCTTCAAACACTCCCAAGACAGGTACAGCACGGGGTACATACAGATTAAAGCTCTCTCTACACTGTCCCCATCAAACACTCCCAGGACAGGTACAGCACGGGGTTAGAAACAGAGTAAAGCTCCCTCAAAATCGTCCCCATCAAACACTCCCAGGACAGGTACAGCACGGTGATAGATACAGAGTAAAACTCCCTCTACACTGTCCCCATCAAACACTCCCAGGACAGGAATGGCACGGGGTTAAATAAAGAGTAAATCTCCCTCAACACTGTCCCCATCAAACAGTGCAAGGACAGGAACAGCATGGTGTTAGATACAGAGTAAAGCACCCAATACATCGTCCCCATCAAACACTCCCAGGACAGATACAGCACGGGGTTAGATACAGAGTAAAGCTCCGTCTACATCGTCCCCATCAAACACTCCCAGGACAGGTACAGCACGGGGTTAGATACAGAGTAAAGCTCCCTCTACACCATCCCCATCAAACACTCCCAGGACAGGTACAGCACGGGGTTAGATACAGAGTAAAGCTCCCTCTACACCGCCCCATCAAACACTCCCAGGACAGGTAAAGCACGGGGTTACATACAGAGTAAAGCTCCTTCAACACCGTCCCCATCAAACACTCCCTAAACAGGTACAGCACGGGGTTAGATACAGAATAAAGCTTCCTCTACACTGTCCCCATCAAACAGTCCCAGGACAGGTACAGCACGGGGTTAGATACAGAGTAAAGCTCCCTCTACACCGTCCCCATCAAACACTCCCAGGACAGATACAGCATGGACTAAGATAAAAAGTAAAGCTCCCTCTACACCATCCTCATCAAACACTCCCAGGACAGGTACAGCACGTGGTTAGATACAGAGTAAAGCTCCCTCTACACCATCCCCATCAAACACTCCCAGGACAGGTAAAGCACGGGGTTAGATACAGAGTAAAGCTCCCTCTACACCGTCTCCATCAAACACTCCCAGGACAGGTACAGCAAGGACTTAGATACAAAGTAAAGTTCCCTCTACACTGTCCTCATCAAACACTCCCAGGACAGGTACAGCACGGGGATAGATACAGAGTAAAGCTCCCTCTAAACCGTCCCCATCAAACACTCCCAGTACAGGTACAGCACGGGGTTAGATACAGAGTAAAGTTCCCTCTACACCGTCCCCATCAAACACTCCCAGGAACAGCTACAGCAAGGGGTTAGATATAGAGTAAAGCTCCCTCTACACAGTCCCCATCAAACACACCCAGGACAGGTACAGCACGGAGTTAAATACAGAGTAAAGTTCCCTCAAAACCGTCCCCATCAAACACTCCCAGGACAGGTACAGCACGGGGTTAGATACAGAGTAAAGCTCCCTCTGCACAGTCCCCATCAAACACTCCCAGGACAGGTACAGCACGGGGTTAGATACAGAGTAAATCTCCCTCTGCACTGTCCCCATCAAACACTCCCAGGACACGTACAGCACGGGGTTAGATACAGAGTAAAGCTCCCTCTACACTGTCCCCATTAAACTCTCCCAGGACAGGTACAGCACGGACTTAGATACAAAGTAAAGCACCCTCTACACCGTCCCCATCAAACAATCCCAGGACACGTACAGCACTGGGTTAGATACAGAGTAAAGCTCCCTCTACACCATCCCCATCAAACACTCCCAGGACAGGTACAGCACGGGGTTAAAAACAGAGTAAAGCTCCCTCAAAATCGTCCCCATCAAACACTCCCAGGACAGGTACAGCACGGTGTTAGATACAGAGTAAAATTCCCTCTACACTGTCCCCATCAAACACTCCCAGGACAGGAATGGCACGGGGTTAAATACAGAGTAAATCTCCCTCAACACTGTCCCCATCAAACAGTGCAAGGACAGGAACAGCATGGTGTTAGATACAGAGTAAAACACCCAATACATCGTCTCCATCAAACACTCCCAGGACAGATACAGCACGGGGTTAGATACAGAGTAAAGCTCCCTCTACACCGTCCCCATCAAACACTCCCAGGAAAGGTACAGCACGGGGTTAGATACAGAGTAAAGCTCCGTCTGCACAGTCCCCTTCAAACACTCCCAAGACAGGTACAGCACGGGGTACATACAGATTAAAGCTCTCTCTACACTGTCCCGATCAAACACTCCCAGGACAGGTACAGCACGGGGTTAGATACAGAGTAAAGCTCCCTCTACACTGTCCCCATCAAACACTCCCAGGACAGGTACAGCACGGGGTTAGATACAGAGTAAGGCTCCCTCTACACAGTCCCCATCAAACACTCCCAGGACAGGTACAGCACGGGGTTACATACAGAGTAAAGCTCCCTCTACACCGTCCCCATCAAACACTCCCAGGAGAGGTACAGCACGGGGTTAGATACAGAGTAAAGTTCCGTCTACACCATCCCCATCAAACACTCCCAGGACAGGTACAGCACGGGGTTAGATACAGAGTAAAGCTCCCTCTACACTGTCCCCATCAAACACTCCCAGGACAGGTACAGCACGGGGTTAGATACAGAGTAAATCTCCCTCTACACTGTCCCCATCAAACACTCCCAGGACAGGTACAGCACGGGGTTACATACAGAGTAAAGCTCCTTCAACACCGTCCCCATCAAACACTCCCTAAACAGGTACAGCACGGGGTTAGATACAGAAAAAGCTCCCTCTACACCGTCCCCATCAAACACTCCCAGGACAGGTGCAGCACGGGGTTAGATACAGAGTAAATCTCCCTCTACACCGTCCCCATCAAACACTCCCAGGACAGGTACAGCACGGGGTTAGATACAGAGTAAAGCTCCCTCTACACCGTCCCCATCAAACACTCCCAGGACAGGTACAGCACGGGGTTAGATACAGAGTAAAGTTCCCTCAAAACCGTCCCCATCAAACACTCCCAGGACATGTACAGCACGGGGTTAGATACAGAGTAAAGCTCCCTCTACACAGTCCCCATCAAACACTCCCAGGACAGGTACAGCACGGAGTTAGATACAGAGTAAAGTTCCCTCAAAACCGTCCCCATCAAACACTACCAGGACAGGTACAGCACTGGGTTTAGATACAGAGTAAAGCTCCCTCTGCACAGTCCCCATCAAACACTCCCAGGACAGGAACAGCACAGGGTTAGATACAGAGTAAATCTCCCTCTGCACTGTCCCCATCAAACACTCCCAGGACAGGTACAGCACGGGGTTAGATACAGAGTAAAGTTCCCTCAAAACCGTCCCCATCAAACAATCCCAGGACAGGAACAGCACAGGGTTAGATACAGAGTAAATCTCCCTCTACACAGTCCCCATCAAACACTCCCAGTACAGGTACAGCACGGGGTTAGATACAGAGTAAAGTTCCCTCTACACCGTCCCCATCAAACACTCCCAGGAACAGCTACAGCACGGGGTTAGATACAGAGTAAAGCTCCCTCTACACAGTCCCCATCAAACACTCCCAGGACAGGTACAGCACGGAGTTAGATACAGAGTAAAGTTCCCTCAAAACCGTCCCCATCAAACACTACCAGGACAGGTACAGCACTGGGTTAGATACAGAGTAAAGCTCCCTCTGCACAGTCCCCATCAAACACTCCCAGGACAGGAACAGCACAGGGTTAGATACAGAGTAAATCTCCCTCTGCACTGTCCCCATCAAACACTCCCAGGACACGTACAGCACAGGGTTAGATACAGAGTAAAGCTCCCTCTACACTGTCCCCATTAAACTCTCCCAGGACAGGTACAGCACGGACTTAGATACAAAGTAAAGCTCCCTCTACACCGTCCCCATCAAACAATCCCAGGACACGTACAGCACTGGGTTAGATACAGAGTAAAGCTCCCTCTACACCATCCCCATCAAACACTCCCAGGACAGGTACAGCACGGGGTTAAAAACAGAGTAAAGCTCCCTCAAAATCGTCCCCATCAAACACTCCCAGGACAGGTACAGCACGGTGTTAGATACAGAGTAAAACTCCCTCTACACTGTCCCCATCAAACACTCCCAGGACAGGAATGGCACGGGGTTAAATACAGAGTAAATCTCCCTCAACACTGTCCCCATCAAACAGTGCAAGGACAGGAACAGCATGGTGTTAGATACAGAGTAAAGCACCCAATACATCGTCTCCATCAAACACTCCCAGGACAGATACAGCACGGGGTTAGATACAGAGTAAAGCTCCCTCTACAACGTCCCCATCAAACACTCCCAGGAAAGGTACCACCCGGGGTTAGATACAGAGTAAAGCACCCAATACATCGTCTCCATCAAACACTCCCAGGACAGTTACAGCACGGGGTTAGATACAGAGTAAAGCTCCCTCTACACTGTCCCCATCAAACACGCCCAGGACAGGTGCAGCACGGGGTTAGATACAGAGTAAAGCTCCCTCCACACTGTCCCCATCAAATACTCCCAGGACAGGTACAGCACGGGGTTAGATACAGAGTAAAGCTCCCTCTACACCGTCCCCATCAAACACTCCCAGGACAGGTACAGCACGGGGTTAGATACAGAGCAAAGTTCCCACTACACCGTACCCATCAAACACTACCAGGACAGGTACAGCACGGGTTTAGATACAGACTAAAGCTCCGTCTGCACAGTCCCCTTCAAACACTCCCAAGACAGGTACAGCACGGGGTACATACAGATTAAAGCTCTCTCTACACTGTCCCCATCAAACACTCCCAGGACAGGTACAGCACGGGGTTAGAAACAGAGTAAAGCTCCCTCAAAATCGTCCCCATCAAACACTCCCAGGACAGGTACAGCACGGTGATAGATACAGAGTAAAACTCCCTCTACACTGTCCCCATCAAACACTCCCAGGACAGGAATGGCACGGGGTTAAATAAAGAGTAAATCTCCCTCAACACTGTCCCCATCAAACAGTGCAAGTACAGGAACAGCATGATGTTAGATACAGAGTAAAGCACCCAATACATCGTCCCCATCAAACACTCCCAGGACAGATACAGCACGGGGTTAGATACAGAGAAAAGCTCCGTCTACATCGTCCCCATCAAACACTCCCAGGACAGGTACAGCACGGGGTTAGATACAGAGTAAAGCTCCCTCTACACCATCCCCATCAAACACTCCCAGGACAGGTACAGCACGGGGTTAGATACAGAGTAAAGCTCCCTCTCCACCGCCCCATCAAACACTCCCAGGACAGGTAAAGCACGGGGTTACATACAGAGTAAAGCTCCTTCAACACCGTCCCCATCAAACACTCCCTAAACAGGTACAGCACGGGGTTAGATACAGAATAAAGCTTCCTCTACACTGTCCCCATCAAACAGTCCCAGGACAGGTACAGCACGGGGTTAGATACAGAGTAAAGCTCCCTCTACACCGTCCCCATCAAACACTCCCAGGACAGATACAGCATGGACTAAGATAAAAAGTAAAGCTCCCTCTACACCATCCTCATCAAACACTCCCAGGACAGGTACAGCACGTGGTTAGATACAGAGTAAAGCTCCCTCTACACCGTCCCCATCAAACACTCCCAGGACAGGTACAGCACGGGGTTAGATACAGAGTAAAGCTCCCTCTACACCATCCCCATCAAACACTCCCAGGACAGGTAAAGCAAGGGGTTAGATACAGAGTAAAGCTCCCTCTACACCGTCTCCATCAAACACTCCCAGGACAGGTACAGCACGGACTTAGATACAAAGTAAAGTTCCCTCTACACTGTCCTCATCAAACACTCCCAGGACAGGTACAGCACGGGGATAGATACAGAGTAAAGCTCCCTCTAAACCGTCCCCATCAAACACTCCCAGTACAGGTACAGCACGGGGTTAGATACAGAGTAAAGTTCCCTCTACACCGTCCCCATCAAACACTCCCAGGAACAGCTACAGCACGGGGTTAGATACAGAGTAAAGCTCCCTCTACACAGTCCCCATCAAACACACCCAGGACAGGTACAGCACGTAGTTAAATACAGAGTAAAGTTCCCTCAAAACCGTCCCCATCAAACACTCCCAGGACAGGTACAGCACGGGGTTAGATACAGAGTAAAGCTCCCTCTGCACAGTCCCCATCAAACACTCCCAGGACAGGTACAGCACGGGGTTAGATACAGAGTAAATCTCCCTCTGCACTGTCCCCATCAAACACTCCCAGGACACGTACAGCACGGGGTTAGATACAGAGTAAAGCTCCCTCTACACTGTCCCCATTAAACTCTCCCAGGACAGGTACAGCACGGACTTAGATACAAAGTAAAGCACCCTCTACACCGTCCCCATCAAACAATCCCAGGACACGTACAGCACTGGGTTAGATACAGAGTAAAGCTCCCTCTACACCATCCCCATCAAACACTCCCAGGACAGGTACAGCACGGGGTTAAAAACAGAGTAAAGCTCCCTCAAAATCGTCCCCATCAAACACTCCCAGGACAGGTACAGCACGGTGTTAGATACAGAGTAAAATTCCCTCTACACTGTCCCCATCAAACACTCCCAGGACAGGAATGGCACGGGGTTAAATACAGAGTAAATCTCCCTCAACACTGTCCCCATCAAACAGTGCAAGGACA
The DNA here is from genome assembly GCA_026770705.1 of Isurus oxyrinchus. Classification (NCBI taxonomy): domain Eukaryota; kingdom Metazoa; phylum Chordata; class Chondrichthyes; order Lamniformes; family Lamnidae; genus Isurus; species Isurus oxyrinchus. The sequence continues at coordinate 19,627 of JANJGN010001823.1, read as the reverse complement.
GGAACAGCATGGTGTTAGATACAGAGTAAAACACCCAATACATCGTCTCCATCAAACACTCCCAGGACAGATACAGCACGGGGTTAGATACAGAGTAAAGCTCCCTCTACACCGTCCTCATCAAACACTCCCAGGAAAGGTACAGCACGGGGTTAGATACAGAGTAAAGCTCCGTTTGCACAGTCCCCTTCAAACACTCCCAAGACAGGTACAGCACGGGCTACATACAGATTAAAGCTCTCTCTACACTGTCCCCATCAAACACTCCCAGGACAGGTACAGCACGGGGTTAGATACAGAGTAAAGCTCCCTCTACACAGTCCCCATCAAACACTCCCAGGACAGGTACAGCACGGGGTTACATACAGAGTAAAGCTCCCTCTACACCGTCCCCATCAAACACTCCCAGGAGAGGTACAGCACGGGGTTAGATACAGAGTAAAGTTCCGTCTACACTGTCCCCATCAACCACTCCCAGGACAGGTATAGCACGGGGTTAGATACAGAGTAAAGCTCCCTATACACCGTCCCCATCAAACACTCCCAGGACAGGTACAGCACGGGGTTAGATACAGAGTAAAGCTCCCTCTACACCGTCCCCATCAAACACTCCCAGGACAGGTACAGCACGGGGTTAGATACAGAGTAAAGCTCCCTCTACACTGTCCCCATCAAACACTCCCAGGACAGGTACAGCACGGGGTTAGATACAGAGTAAATCTCCCTCTACACTGTCCCCATCAAACACTCCCAGGACAGGTACAGCACGGGGTTACATACAGAGTAAAGCTCCTTCAACACCGTCCCCATCAAACACTCCCTAAACAGGTACAGCACGGGGTTAGATACAGAAAAAGCTCCCTCTACACCGTCCCCATCAAACACTCCCAGGACAGGTGCAGCACGGGGTTAGATACAGAGTAAATCTCCCTCTACACCGTCCCCATCAAACACTCCCAGGACAGGTACAGCACGGGGTTAGATACAGAGTAAAGCTCCCTCTACACCGTCCCCATCAAACACTCCCAGGACAGGTACAGCACGGGGTTAGATACAGAGTAAAGTTCCCTCAAAACCGTCCCCATCAAACACTCCCAGGACAGGTACAGCACGGGGTTAGATAGAGAGTAAAGCTCCCTCCACACCGTCCCCATCAAACACTCCCAGGACAGATACAGCACGGGGTTAGATACAGAGTAAATCTCCCTCTACACTGTCCCCATCAACACTCCCAGGACACGTACAGCACGGGGTTAGATACAGAGTAAATCTCCCTCTACACCATCCCCATCAAACACTCCCAGGACAGGTACAGCACAGGGTTAGATACAGAGTAAAGCTCCCTCTACACTGTCCCCATCAACACTCCCAGGACACGTACAGCACGGGGTTAGATACAGAGTAAAGCTCCCTCTACACTGTCCCCAACAAACACTCCCAGGACAGGTACAGCACGGGGTTAGATACAGAGTAAAGCTCCCTCTACACTGTCCCCATCAAACACTCCGAGCACAGGTACGGCACGGGGTTAAATACAGAGTAAAGCTCCCTCTACGCTGTCCCCATCAAACACTCCCAGGACAGGTACAGCACGGTGTTAGATACAGAGTAAATCTCCCTCTACATTGTCCCCAACAAACACTGCAAGGACAGGTACAGCATGGTGTGAGATACAGAGTAAAGATCCCTCTACACTGTCCCCATCAAACACTCCCAGGTCAGGTACATCACGGGGTGACATACAGAATAAATGTCCCTCAACACCGTCCCCAACAAACAGTCCCCAGGCGGGTACAGCACGGGGTTAGATACAGAGTAAAGATCCCTCTACACCATCCACATCAAACACTCCCAGGACAGGTACAGCACAGATTTAGTTATAGAATAAAGATGCATCTACACCGTCCCCATCAAACACTCCCAGGACAGGTACAGCACGGGGTTAGATACAGAGTAAAGTTCCCTCTACACTGTCCCCTTCAAGCACTCCCAGGACAGGTATAGCACGGGGTTAGATACAGAGTAAAGCTCCCTCTACACCATCCCCATCAAACACTCCCAGGACAGGTACAGCACGGGGTTAGATGCAGAATAAAGCTCCCTCTGCACCCTCCCCATCAAACGCTCCGAGGACATGTACAGCACGGAGTTAGATACAGAGTAAAGCTCCCTCTACACTGTCCCCATCAAACACTCCCAGGACAGGGACAGCACAGGGTTAGATACAGAGTAAAGCTCCCTCTACACTGTCCCCATCAAACATTCCCAGGACAGGTACAGCACGGGGTTAGATACAGAGTAAAGCTCCCTCTACACCGTCCCCATCAAACACTCCCAGGACAGGTACAGCACGGGGTTAGATACAGAGTAAAGCTCCCTCTACACCGTCCCCATCAAACACTCCCAGGACAGGTACAGCACGGGGTTAGATACAGAGTAAAGCTCCTTCTACACTGTCCCCATCAAACATTCCCAGGACAGGTACAGCACGGGGTTAGATACAGAGTAAAGCTCCCTCTACACCGTCCCCATCAAACACTCCCAGGACAGGTACAGCACGGGGTTAGATACAGAGTAAAGCTCCCTCTACACCGTCCCCATCAAACACTCCCAGGACAGGTACAGCACGGGGTTAGATACAGAGTAAACCTCCCTCTACACCGTCCCCATCAAACATTCCCAGGACAGGTACAGCACGGAGTTAGATACAGAGTAAAGCTCCCTCTACACTGTCCCCATCAAACACTCCCAGGACAGGGACAGCAAAGGGTTAGATACAGAGTAAAGCTCCCTCTACACTGTCCCCATCAAACATTCCCTAAACAGGTACAGCACGGGGTTAGATACAGAGTAAAGCTCCCTCTACACCGTCCCCATCAAACACTCCCAGGACAGGTACAGCACGGGGTTAGATACAGAGTAAAGTTCCCTCCACACCATCCCCATCAACACTCCCAGGACAGGTACAGCACTGTGTTAGAAACTGAGTAAATCTCACTCCACACTGTCCCCATCAAACACTCCCAGGACAGGTACAGCACGGGGTTAGATACAGAGTGAACCTCCAACTACACCGTCCCCATCAAACACTCCCAGGACATGTACAGCACGGGTATAGATACAGAGTAAAGCTCACTCAAAACCGTCCCCATCAAACACTCCCAGGACAGCTACAGCACTGGGTTAGATACAGATTGAAGAGTCCTCTACACCGTCCCTATCAAATACTCCCAGGAAGTGTACCACACGGAGTTAGATACAGAGTAAAGCACCCTCTCCACTGTCCCCAGCAAACACTCCCAGGTCAGGTACAGCAAAGGGTTAGATACAGAGTAAAGCTCCGTCTACACTGTCCCCATCAAACACTCCCAGGACAGGTACAGCACGGGGTTCGATACAGAGTAAAGCACCCTCTACACCGTCCCCATCAAACACTCCCAGGACAGGTACAGCATGGGGTTACATACAGAGTAAACTCCAAATACGCCGTCCCAATCAAACACTCCCATGGCAGGTACAACACGGGATTAGATACAGAGTAAAGTTCCCTCCACACTGTCCCCATCAAACACTCCCAGGACAGTTACAAGACGGGGTTCGATACAGAGTAAAGCACCCTCTACACCGTCCCCATCAAACACTCCCAGGACAGGTACAGCACGGGGGTGAGATACAGAGTAAAGCTCCCTGTACACCGTCCCCATCAAACACTCCCAGGACAGGTACAGCACAGGGTTAAAAACAGAGTAAAGCTCCCTCAAAATCGTCCCCATCAAACACTCCCAGGACAGGTACAGCACGGTGTTAGATACAGAGTAAAACTCCCTCTACACTGTCCCCATCAAACACTCCCAGGACAGGAATGGCACGGGGTTAAATACAGAGTAAATCTCCCTCAACACTGTCCCCATCAAACAGTGCAAGGACAGGAACAGCATGGTGTTAGATACAGAGTAAAGCACCCAATACATCGTCTCCATCAAACACTCCCAGGACAGATACAGCACGGGGTTAGATACAGAGTAAAGATCCCTCTACACAGTCCCCATCAAACACTCCCAGGAAAGGTACCACCCGGGGTTAGATACAGAGTAAAGCAACCAATACATCGTCTCCATCAAACACTCCCATGACAGTTACAGCACGGGGTTAGATACAGAGTAAAGCTCCCTCTACACCGTCCCCATCAAACACTCCCAGGACAGGTGCAGCACGGGGTTAGATACAGAGTAAAGCTCCCTCCACACTGTCCCCATCAAATACTCCCAGGACAGGTACAGCACGGGGTTAGATACAGAGTAAAGCTCCCTCTACACCGTCCCCATCAAACACTCCCAGGACAGGTACAGCACGGGGTTAGATACAGAGCAAAGTTCCCACTACACCGTACCCATCAAACACTACCAGGACAGGTACAGCACGGGGTTAGATACAGACTAAAGCTCCGTCTGCACAGTCCCCTTCAAACACTCCCAAGACAGGTACAGCACGGGGTACATACAGATTAAAGCTCTCTCTACACTGTCCCCATCAAACACTCCCAGGACAGGTACAGCACGGGGTTAGTAACAGAGTAAAGCTCCGTCTACACTGTCAGCATCAAACACTCACAGGACAGGTACAGCACGGGGTAGATACAGAGTAAAGCTCACACTACACCATCCCCATCAAACACTCCCAGGACAGGTACAGCACGGGGTTAGATACAGAGTAAAACTCCCTCTACACCGTCCCCATCAAACACTCACAGGACAGGTACAGCACGGGGTTTGATACAGAGGAAAGCTCCCTCTACACAGTCCCCATCAAACACTCCCAGGACAGGTACAGCACGGGGTTACATACAGAGTAAAGCTCCTACAACACCATCCCAATCAAACACTCCCAAAACAGGTACAGCACGGGGTTAGATACAGAGTAAAGCTCCCTCCACACCGTCCCCATCAAACACTCCCAGGAGAGGTACAGCACGGGGTTAGATACAGAGTAAAGTTCCGTCTACACCATCCCCATCAAACACTCCCAGGACAGGTACAGCACGGGGTTAGATACAGAGTAAAGCTCCCTCTACACTGTCCCCATCAAACACTCCCAGGACAGGTACAGCACGGGGTTAGATACAGAGAAAAGCTCCCTCTACACTGTCCCCATCAAACACTCCCAGGACAGGTACAGCACGGGGTTAGATACAGAGTAAAGCTCCCTCTACACTGTCCCCATCAAACACTCCCAGGACAGGTACAGCACGGGGTTAGATACAGAGAAAAGCTCCCTCTACACTGTCCCCATCAAACACTCCCAGGACAGGTACAGCACGGGGTTAGATACAGAGTAAAGCTCCTTCAACACCATCCCCATCAAACACTCCCAGGACAGGTACAGCATGGGGTTAGATACAGAGTAAATCTCCCTCTACACCGTCCCCATCAAACACTCCCAGGACAGGTACAGCACGGGGTTAGATACAGAGTAAAGCTCCCTCTACACTGTCCCCATCAAACACTCCCAGGACAGGTACAGCACGGGGTTACATACAGAGTAAAGCTCCCTCTACACCGTCCCCATCAAACACTCCCAGGACAGGTGCAGCACGGGGTTAGATACAGTGTAAATCTCCCTCTACACCGTCCCCATCAAACACTCCGAGGACAGGTACAGCACGGGGTTAGATACAGAGTAAAGCTCCCTCTACACCGTCCCCATCAAACACTCCCAGGACAGGTACAGCACGGGGTTAGATACAGAGTAAAGTTCCCTCAAAACCGTCCCCATCAAACACTACCAGGACAGGTACAGCACGGGGTTAGATAGAGAGTAAAGCTCCCTCCACACCGTCCCCATCAAACACTCCCAGGACAGATACAGCACGGGGTTAGATACAGAGTAAATCTCCCTCTACACTGTCCCCATCAACACTCCCAGGACACGTACAGCACGGGGTTAGGTACAGAGTAATGCTCCCTCTACACTGTCCCCAACAAACACTCCCAGGACAGGTACAGCACGGGGTTAGATACACAGTAAAGCTCCCTCTACACTGTCCCCATCAAACACTCCCAGGACAGGTACAGCACGGTGTTAGATACAGAGTAAAGCTCCCTCTACATTGTCCCCAACAAACACTGCAAGGACAGGTACAGCATGTTGTGAGTTACAGAGTAAAGATCCCTCTACACTGTCCCCATCAAACACTCCCAGCACAGGTACAGCACGGGGTTAGATACAGAGTAAAGCTCCATCAAAACCTTCCCCATCAAACACTCCCAGGTCAGGTACATCACGGGGTGACATACAGAATAAATCTCCCTCAACACCGTCCCCAACAAACAGTCCCCAGGCAGGTACAGCACGAGGTTAGATACAGAGTAAAGATCCCTCTACACCATCCACATCAAACACTCCCAGGACAGGTACAGCACAGATTGAGTTATAGAGTAAAGTTGCATCTACACCGTCCCCATCAACCACTCCCAGGACAGGTACAGCACGGGGTTAGATACAGAGTAAAGTTCCCTCTACACTGTCCCCTTCAAGCACTCCCAGGACAGGTATAGCACGGGGTTAGATACAGAGTAAAGCTCCCTCTACACCATCCCCATCAAACACTCCCAGGACAGGTACAGCACGGGGTTAGATGCAGAATAAAGCTCCCTCTGCACCCTCCCCATCAAACGCTCCGAGGACATGTACAGCACGGAGTTAGATACAGAGTAAAGCTCCCTCTACACTGTCCCCATCAAACACTCCCAGGACAGGGACAGCACAGGGTTAGATACAGAGTAAAGCTCCCTCTACACTGTCCCCATCAAACATTCCCAGGACAGGTACAGCACGGGGTTTGATACAGAGTAAAGCTCCCTCTACACAGTCCCCATCAAACACTCCCAGGACAGGTGCAGCACGGGGTTAGATACAGAGTAAAGCTCCCTCTACACCGTCCCCATCAAACACTCCCAGGATAGGTACAGCACGGGGTTAGATACAGAGTAAAGCTCCCTCTACACCGTCCCCATCAAACACTCCCAGGACAGGTACAGCACGGGGTTAGATACAGAGTAAAGCTGCCTCTACACCGTCCCCATCAAACACTCCCAGGACATGTAGAGCACGGGGTTAGATACAGAGTAAACCTCCCTCTACACTGTCCCCAACAAACACTCACAGGACCGGTACAGTACGGGGTTAGATACAGAGTAAAACTCCCTCTACACTGTCCCCATCAAACACTCCGAGGACAGGTACAGCACGGGGTTAGATACAGAGTAAAGCTCCCTCTACACTGTTCCCATCAAACACTCCCAGGACAGGTACAGCACGGGGTTATATACAGAGTAAAGCTCCCTCTACACTGTCCCCATCAAACACTCCCAGGACAGGTACCGCACGGGGTTAGATACAGAGTAAAGCTCCCTCTACACCGTCCCCATCAAACACTCACAGGACAGGTACAGCACGGGGTAGATACAGAGTAAAGCTCACACTACACCATCCCCATCAAACACTCCCAGGACAGGTACAGCACGGGGTTAGATACAGAGTAAAACTCCCTCTACACCTTCCCCATCAAACACTCACAGGACAGGTACAGCACGGGGTTTGATACAGAGGAAAGCTCCCTCTACACAGTCCCCATCAAACACTCCCAGGACAGGTACAGCACGGGGTTACATACAGAGTAAAGCTCCTACAACACCATCCCAATCAAACACTCCCAAAACAGGTACAGCACGGGGTTAGATACAGAGTAAAGCTCCCTCTACACCGTCCCCATCAAACACTCCCAGGAGAGGTACAGCACGGGGTTAGATACAGAGTAAAGTTCCGTCTACACCATCCCCATCAAACACTCCCAGGACAGGTACAGCACGGGGTTAGATACAGAGTAAAGCTCCCTCTACACTGTCCCCATCAAACACTCCCAGGACAGGTACAGCACGGGGTTAGATACAGAGAAAAGCTCCCTCTACACTGTCCCCATCAAACACTCCCAGGACAGGTACAGCACGGGGTTAGATACAGAGTAAAGCTCCCTCTACACTGTCCCCATCAAACACTCCCAGGACAGGTACAGCACGGGGTTAGATACAGAGAAAAGCTCCCTCTACACTGTCCCCATCAAACACTCCCAGGACAGGTACAGCACGGGGTTAGATACAGAGTAAAGCTCCTTCAACACCATCCCCATCAAACACTCCCAGGACAGGTACAGCATGGGGTTAGATACAGAGTAAATCTCCCTCTACACCGTCCCCATCAAACACTCCCAGGACAGGTACAGCACGGGGTTAGATACAGAGTAAAGCTCCCTCTACACTGTCCCCATCAAACACTCCCAGGACAGGTACAGCACGGGGTTACATACAGAGTAAAGCTCCCTCTACACCGTCCCCATCAAACACTCCCAGGACAGGTGCAGCACGGGGTTAGATACAGTGTAAATCTCCCTCTACACCGTCCCCATCAAACACTCCCAGGACAGGTACAGCACGGGGTTAGATACAGAGTAAAGCTCCCTCTACACCGTCCCCATCAAACACTCCCAGGACAGGTACAGCACGGGGTTAGATACAGAGTAAAGTTCCCTCAAAACCGTCCCCATCAAACACTACCAGGACAGGTACAGCACGGGGTTAGATAGAGAGTAAAGCTCCCTCCACACCGTCCCCATCAAACACTCCCAGGACAGATACAGCACGGGGTTAGATACAGAGTAAATCTCCCTCTACACTGTCCCCATCAACACTCCCAGGACACGTACAGCACGGGGTTAGGTACAGAGTAATGCTCCCTCTACACTGTCCCCAACAAACACTCCCAGGACAGGTACAGCACGGGGTTAGATACACAGTAAAGCTCCCTCTACACTGTCCCCATCAAACACTCCCAGGACAGGTACAGCACGGTGTTAGATACAGAGTAAAGCTCCCTCTACATTGTCCCCAACAAACACTGCAAGGACAGGTACAGCATGTTGTGAGTTACAGAGTAAAGATCCCTCTACACTGTCCCCATCAAACACTCCCAGCACAGGTACAGCACGGGGTTAGATACAGAGTAAAGCTCCATCAAAACCTTCCCCATCAAACACTCCCAGGTCAGGTACATCACGGGGTGACATACAGAATAAATCTCCCTCAACACCGTCCCCAACAAACAGTCCCCAGGCAGGTACAGCACGAGGTTAGATACAGAGTAAAGATCCCTCTACACCATCCACATCAAACACTCCCAGGACAGGTACAGCACAGATTTAGTTATAGAGTAAAGTTGCATCTACACCGTCCCCATCAACCACTCCCAGGACAGGTACAGCACGGGGTTAGATACAGAGTAAAGTTCCCTCTACACTGTCCCCTTCAAGCACTCCCAGGACAGGTATAGCACGGGGTTAGATACAGAGTAAAGCTCCCTCTACACCATCCCCATCAAACACTCCCAGGACAGGTACAGCACGGGGTTAGATGCAGAATAAAGCTCCCTCTGCACCCTCCCCATCAAACGCTCCGAGGACATGTACAGCACGGAGTTAGATACAGAGTAAAGCTCCCTCTACACTGTCCCCATCAAACACTCCCAGGACAGGGACAGCACAGGGTTAGATACAGAGTAAAGCTCCCTCTACACTGTCCCCATCAAACATTCCCAGGACAGGTACAGCACGGGGTTTGATACAGAGTAAAGCTCCCTCTACACAGTCCCCATCAAACACTCCCAGGACAGGTGCAGCACGGGGTTAGATACAGAGTAAAGCTCCCTCTACACCGTCCCCATCAAACACTCCCAGGATAGGTACAGCACGGGGTTAGATACAGAGTAAAGCTCCCTCTACACCGTCCCCATCAAACACTCCCAGGACAGGTACAGCACGGGGTTAGATACAGAGTAAAGCTGCCTCTACACCGTCCCCATCAAACACTCCCAGGACATGTAGAGCACGGGGTTAGATACAGAGTAAAGCTCCCTCTACACTGTCCCCAACAAACACTCACAGGACCGGTACAGTACGGGGTTAGATACAGAGTAAAACTCCCTCTACACTGTCCCCATCAAACACTCCGAGGACAGGTACAGCACGGGGTTAGATACAGAGTAAAGCTCCCTCTACACTGTTCCCATCAAACACTCCCAGGACAGGTACAGCACGGGGTTATATACAGAGTAAAGCTCCCTCTACACTGTCCCCATCAAACACTCCCAGGACAGGTACCGCACGGGGTTAGATACAGCGTAAATCTCCCTCTACACTGTCCCCATCAAACACTCCCAGGACAGGTACAGCACGGGGTTACATACAGAGTAAAGCTCCTACAACACCATCCCAATCAAACACTCCCAAAACAGGTACAGCACGGGGTTAGATACAGAGTAAAGCTCCCTCTACACCGTCCCCATCAAACACTCCCAGGAGAGGTACAGCACGGGGTTAGATACAGAGTAAAGTTCCGTCTACACCATCCCCATCAAACACTCCCAGGACAGGTACAGCACGGGGTTAGATACAGAGTAAAGCTCCCTCTACACTGTCCCCATCAAACACTCCCAGGACAGGTACAGCACGGGGTTAGATACAGAGAAAAGCTCCCTCTACACTGTCCCCATCAAACACTCCCAGGACAGGTACAGCACGGGGTTAGATACAGAGTAAAGCTCCCTCTACACTGTCCCCATCAAACACTCCCAGGACAGGTACAGCACGGGGTTAGATACAGAGAAAAGCTCCCTCTACACTGTCCCCATCAAACACTCCCAGGACAGGTACAGCATGGGGTTAGATACAGAGTAAAGCTCCTTCAACACCATCCCCATCAAACACTCCCAGGACAGGTACAGCATGGGGTTAGATACAGAGTAAATCTCCCTCTACACCGTCCCCATCAAACACTCCCAGGACAGGTACAGCACGGGGTTACATACAGAGTAAAGCTCCCTCTACACCGTCCCCATCAAACACTCCCAGGACAGGTGCAGCACGGGGTTAGATACAGTGTAAATCTCCCTCTACACCGTCCCCATCAAACACTCCCAGGACAGGTACAGCACGGGGTTAGATACAGAGTAAAGTTCCCTCAAAACCGTCCTCATCAAACACTACCAGGACAGGTACAGCACGGGGTTAGATAGAGAGTAAAGCTCCCTCCACACCGTCCCCATCAAACACTCCCAGGACAGATACAGCACGGGGTTAGATACAGAGTAAATCTCCCTCTACACTGTCCCCATCAACACTCCCAGGACACGTACAGCACGGGGTTAGGTACAGAGTAATGCTCCCTCTACACTGTCCCCAACAAACACTCCCAGGACAGGTACAGCACGGGGTTAGATACACAGTAAAGCTCCCTCTACACTGTCCCCATCAAACACTCCCAGGACAGGTACAGCACGGTGTTAGATACAGAGTAAAGCTCCCTCTACATTGTCCCCAACAAACACTGCAAGGACAGGTACAGCATGTTGTGAGTTACAGAGTAAAGATCCCTCTACACTGTCCCCATCAAACACTCCCAGCACAGGTACAGCACGGGGTTAGATACAGAGTAAAGCTCCATCAAAACCTTCCCCATCAAACACTCCCAGGTCAGGTACATCACGGGGTGACATACAGAATAAATCTCCCTCAACACCGTCCCCAACAAACAGTCCCCAGGCAGGTACAGCACGAGGTTAGATACAGAGTAAAGATCCCTCTACACCATCCACATCAAACACTCCCAGGACAGGTACAGCACAGATTTAGTTATAGAGTAAAGTTGCATCTACACCGTCCCCATCAAACACTCCCAGGACAGGTACAGCACGGGGTTAGATACAAAGTAAAGTTCCCTCTACACTGTCCCCTTCAAGCACTCCCAGGACAGGTATAGCACGGGGTTAGATACAGAGTAAAGCTCCCTCTACACCATCCCCATCAAACACTCCCAGGACAGGTACAGCACGGGGTTAGATGCAGAATAAAGCTCCCTCTGCACCCTCCCCATCAAACGCTCCGAGGACATGTACAGCACGGAGTTAGATACAGAGTAAAGCTCCCTCTACACTGTCCCCATCAAACACTCCCAGGACAGGGACAGCACAGGGTTAGATACAGAGTAAAGCTCCCTCTACACTGTCCCCATCAAACATTCCCAGGACAGGTACAGCACGGGGTTTGATACAGAGTAAAGCTCCCTCTACACAGTCCCCATCAAACACTCCCAGGACAGGTGCAGCACGGGGTTAGATACAGAGTAAAGCTCCCTCTACACCGTCCCCATCAAACACTCCCAGGATAGGTACAGCACGGGGTTAGATACAGAGTAAAGCTCCCTCTACACCGTCCCCATCAAACACTCCCAGGACAGGTACAGCACGGGGTTAGATACAGAGTAAAGCTGCCTCTACACCGTCCCCATCAAACACTCCCAGGACATGTAGAGCACGGGGTTAGATACAGAGTAAAGCTCCCTCTACACTGTCCCCAACAAACACTCACAGGACCGGTACAGTACGGGGTTAGATACAGAGTAAAACTCCCTCTACACTGTCCCCATCAAACACTCCGAGGACAGGTACAGCACGGGGTTAGATACAGAGTAAAGCTCCCTCTACACTGTTCCCATCAAACACTCCCAGGACAGGTACAGCACGGGGTTATATACAGAGTAAAGCTCCCTCTACACTGTCCCCATCAAACACTCCCAGGACAGGTACCGCACGGGGTTAGATACAGCGTAAATCTCCCTCTACACTGTCCCCATCAAACACTCCCAGGACAGGTACAGCACGGGTTTATATACAGAGTAAAGCTCCCTCTACACTGTCCCCATCAAACACTCCCAGGACAGGTACCGCACGGGGTTAGATACAGCGTAAATCTCCCTCTACACAGTCCCCATCAAACACTCCCAGGACAGGTACAGCACGGGTTTATATACAGAGTAAAGCTCCCTCTACACTGTCCCCATCAAACACTCCCAGGACAGGTACACCACGGGGTTAGATACAGCGTAAATCTCCCTCTACACTGTCCCCATCAAACACTCCCAGGACAGGTACAGCACGGGTTTATATACAGAGTAAAGCTCCCTCTACACTGTCCCCATCAAACACTCCCAGGACAGGTACACCACGGGGTTAGATACAGCGTAAATCTCCCTCTACACTGTCCCCATCAAACACTCCCAGGACAGGTACAGCACGGGGTTAGATACAGAGTAAATCTCCCTCTACACCGTCCCCATCAAACACTCCCAGGACAGGTACAGCACGTGGTTAGATACAGAGTAAAGCTCCCTCTACACTGTCCCCATCAAACACTCCCAGGACAGGTACAGCACGGGGTTAGATACAGAGTAAAGCTCCCTCTACACCGTCTCCATCAAACACTCCCAGGACAGGTACAGCACGGGGTTAGATACAGAGTAAAGCTCCCTCTACACCGTCCCCATCAAACACTCCCAGGACAGGTACAGCACGGGGTGAGATACAGAGTAAATCTCCCTCTACACTGTCCCCATCAAACACTCCCAGGACAGGTACAGCACGGGGTTAGATACAGAGTAAATCTCCCTCTACACTGTCCCCATCAAACACTCCCAGGACAGGTACAGCACGGGGTTAGATACAGAGTAAAGCTCCCTCTACACCGTCCCCATCAAACACTCCCAGGACAGCTACAGCACGGGGTTAGATACAGAGTAAAGCTCCCTCTACACTGTCCCCATCAAACACTCCCAGGACAGGTACAGCACGGGGTTAGATATAGAGTAAAGCTCCCTCTACACTGTCCCCATCAAACACTCCCAGGACAGGTACAGCACGGGGTTAGATACAGAGTAAATCTCCCTCTACACCGTCCCCATCAAACACTCCCAGGACAGGTACAGCACGGGGTTAGATACAGAGTAAAGCTCCCTCTACACTGTCCCCATCAAACACTCCCAGGACAGGTACAGCACGGGGTTAGATACAGAGTAAAGCTCCCTCTACACTGTCCCCATCAAACACTCCCAGGACAGGTACAGCACGGGGTTAGATACAGAGTAAAGCTTTTTGCCCCTCTTTGCCATCTCACAACTGCTGCCCTTGCCTCCGTCTAATCTGCAGCTGATGCCCTCATCCATCCCCCTGTCCCCTCCAGTTGTTAGGCAGCTTCAGAAATCTGAGGCGCGGAGGGATCTGGGCGTTCGGGTGCACGAGTCTCAAAGAGTTGGTACGCAGCTGCAGCGAGTGATTGAGAAGGGGAACGCAATGTTATCCTCTATTACCAGAGGGGTTGAACATCAGAGGGAGGATGTTGTTCTTCAGTTATACAGGGCGTTGGTGAGACCCCACCTCGAATACTGTGGGCAGTTCCCGTCTCCTTGTTTAAGGAAGGACGTCAATGGGTTGGAGGGGGTGGAGGGAGGGGGGCGGTTCAGAGGAGGTGGACTCGATCCAGACCCGGGATGAGCGGGGTTGTCTTATGAGGAAATGTCGGACAGACTGGGCTTGTTCCCACTGGAGTTTAGAAGAGCGAGGGGGTGGGGTGTGAGGGGCGGGGGGGGGTGGGGGGGTGATGGGGAAGAGGGATGGGGGGGGGTAATTGGGTTGACATTTACAAGACCCTGAACGGTCTGGACAAGGTGGACATGGGAAAGGACGTTTCCTCTTGTGGGTGAGATCAGAACGAGGGGGGGCGGGGGGGGGGTGGGGTGTGGGGTGGAGGGGGGGGGGTCACTGTTTTAAATTTAAGGGGGGGGGTCACCTTTTAGGACGGAGACGAGGAGGAATATGTTCTCTCTCTCTCGGAGGGCGTTGTGCGACACCGGAACTCTCCGCCCCCGAAGGCGGTGGAGACGCCGGGGAGGGGGGTGGGGGGGGTCACTGAGTATTTTTAAGTGGGGAAGGAGATAGATTCTGGTCAGGCAGTGGGGTCAAAGGTTACCGGGGAGAGAGGGGGGTGGCAGAGTAGGCTGGAGAGGTCAGAGCGAATGCCCCGAGGTGGGATCGTGTACAGAGAAACAGGAGCCATCGTCCCTCAGGAGAGGAGGCGAGAGAGAGAGATGCTGGAGAACTTCCTTTTAAATTCATTCATGGGGGCTGTGGGGGTTGCTGGGCTGGGCCCAGCATTTATTGCCCATCCCTAATTGCCCCTTGAGGTGGTGGGGGGGGGTGAGCCGCCTTCTTGAGCTGCTGCAGTCCCCGTGTGGTGTAGGTACACCCACGGCGCTGTTAGGGAGGGAGTTCCAGGATTTTGTCCCCGTGTGTGGTGTAGGTACACCCACGGTGCTGTTAGGGAGGGAGTTCCAGGGTTTTGTCCCGTGAGGTGTAGGTACACCCACGGTGCTGTTAGGGAGGGAGTTCCAGGATTTTGTCCGTGTGGTGTAGGTACACCCACAGCGCTGTTAGGGAGGGAGTTCCAGGATTTTGTCCGTGTGGTGTAGGTACACCCACAGCGCTGTTAGGGAGGGAGTTCCAGGATTTTGTCCGTGTGGTGTAGGTACACCCACAGTGCTGTTAGGGAGGGAGTTCCAGGATTTTGTCCCCGTGTGGTGTAGGTACACCCACGGTGCTGTTAGGGAGGGAGTTCCAGGATTTTGTCCCGTGTGGTGTAGGTACACCCACGGCGCTGTTAGGGAAGGAGTTCCAGGATTTTGTCCGTGTGGTGTAGGTACACCCACAGCGCTGTTAGGGAGGGAGTTCCAGGATTTTGTCCCGTGTGGTGTAGGTACACCCACGGTGCTGTTAGGGAGGGAGTTCCAGGATTTTGTCCCCGTGTGGTGTAGGTACACCCACAGCGCTGTTAGGGAGGGAGTTCCAGGATTTTGTCCGTGTGGTGTAGGTACACCCACAGTGCTGTTAGGGAGGGAGTTCCAGGATTTTGTCCCGTGTGGTGTAGGTACACCCACAGTGCTGTTAGGGAGGGAGTTCCAGGATTTTGTCCCCGTGTGGTGTAGGTACACCCACGGTGCTGTTAGGGAGGGAGTTCCAGGATTTTGTCCCGTGTGGTGTAGGTACACCCACGGCGCTGTTAGGGAAGGAGTTCCAGGATTTTGTCCGTGTGGTGTAGGTACACCCACAGCGCTGTTAGGGAGGGAGTTCCAGGATTTTGTCCCGTGTGGTGTAGGTACACCCACGGCGCTGTTAGGGAAGGAGTTCCAGGATTTTGTCCGTGTGGTGTAGGTACATCCACGGCGCTGTTAGGGAGGGAGTTCCAGGATTTTGTCCGTGTGGTGTAGGTACATCCATGGCGCTGTTAGGGAGGGAGTTCCTGGATTTTGTCCCGTGTGGTGTAGGTACACCCACAGCGCTGTTAGGGAGGGAGTTCCAGGATTTTGACCCGGAGACAGTGAAGGAACGGCCGATATATTCCCAAGTCGGGATGGTGAGTGGCTCAGGAGGGGAACTTGCAGGTGGTGGTGCTCCCCATGTGTCTGCTGCCCTCGTCCTTCTAGATGGTAGAGGTGGTGGGTTTGGGCGGCGCTGTCGAAGGAGCCTTGGCGAGTTGCTGCAGTGCATCTTGTAGATGGTACACACACTGCTGCCCCTGTGCGTCGGTGGTGGTGGTGGAGGGAGTGAATGTTTGTGGATGGGGTGCCCCATCGAGCGGGGGCTGCTTTGTCCCTGGACGGTGTTCGAGAGAATGATGAGAAGGTGGGAGTGGCTCCCGCGGGGAGAATGTGGGACTCGCTCCCACGGGGAGCGGGGAGAATGTGGGACTCGCTCCCGCGGGGGAGAATGTGGGACTCGCTCCCGCGGGGAGAATGTTGGACTCGCTCCCGCGGGGGAGAATGTGGGACTCGCTCCCGCGGGGAGAATGTGGGACTCGCTCCCGCGGGGAGAATGTGGGACTCGCTCCCGCGGGGAGAATGTGGGACTGGCTCCCGCGGGGAGAATGTGGGACTGGCTCCCGCGGGGAGAATGTGGGACTCGCTCCCGCGGGGAGAATGTGGGACTGGCTCCCGCGGGGAGAATGTGGGACTGGCTCCCGCGGGGAGAATGTGGGACTCGCTCCCGCGGGGAGAATGTGGGACTCGCTCCCGCGGGGAGAATGTGGGACTGGCTCCCGCGGGGAGAATGTGGGACTCGCTCCCGCGGGGAGAATGTGGGACTCGCTCCCGCGGGGAGAATGTGGGACTCGCTCCCGCGGGGAGAATGTGGGACTCGCTCCCGCGGGGAGAATGTGGGACTCGCACCCGCGGGGAGAATGTGGGACGGGCTCCCGCGGGGAGAATGTGGGACTCGCTCCCGCGGGGATGTGGGACTTGCTCCCGCGGGGAGAATGTGGGACTCGCTCCCGCGGGGAGAAGGTGGGACTCGCTCCCGCGGGGAGAATGTGGGACTGGCTCCCGCGGGGAGAATGTGGGACTGGCTCCCTCAGGGAGAATGTGGGACTCGCTCCCGCGGGGGAGAATGTGGGACGCGCTCCCGCGGGGAGTATGTGGGACTGGCTCCCGCGGGGGAGAAGGTGGGACTGGCTCCCGCGGGGGAGTGGTCGAGGCGACTGGTGTCGATGTATTGAAGGGTGGAGTCGGGAGAGGGGTAAGCTGGATAAACACACGAGGGAGAAAGGGATAGAAGGATAGGCTGATGGGGTGGGAGGGGTGGGGGGGGGGGGAGATGATGTGGAGCAGCAACACCAGCACGGAGCAGGTGGGCCGAATGGCCAGTTTGCGTGAGGGTAAGTTAACAGTCACGGCCAAAGACGACTTATTGCTAAATTAGGGTTTTATTTGCTGTAAAGTGGTCATGACACAGACAGTGGAAACAGTGAATCCACGTGGTATATCTCAGACAGGGAACAGTCTGCATTGTTAACGTGTGTGTGTGTGTGTGTGTGTGCGTGTGTCTCACCGCGTCTGTTAATAACAATCGCAAAACGTGACCAACAACAAAGAAAGTATCTTCCATCTCTCTCGGTCATGAACAGCACAGGAATTAAACACTTCCGCATGTTCAACATCTGGACGTGTACAGAGAGAGACAGAGACCGAGACCGAGGAGAGAGACAGACAGAGAGAGAGCAAGAGAGAGACAGAAAGAGTGAGAGAGAGATGGGAATCGAGGGGAAGGGAAGAGAGACCGGCTGTAGGGGGCTGGAGGAGGTGACAGAGATAGGGAGGGGTGTAGGGGCTGGAGGAGGTTACAGAGATAGGGAGGGGTGTAGGGGACTGGAGGAGGTTACAGAGATAGGGAGGGGTGTAGGGGCTGGCGGAGGTTACAGAGATAGGGAGGGGTGTAGGGGCTGGAGGAGGTTACAGAGATAGGGAGGGGTGTAGGGGCTGGAGGCGGTTACAGAGATAGGGAGGGGTGTAGGGGCTGGAGGAGGTTACAGAGATAGGGAGGGTTGTAGGGGCTGGAGGAGGTTACAGACATAGGGAGGGGTGTAGGGGCTGGGGGAGGTTACAGAGATAGGGAGGGGTGTAGGGGCTGGAGGAGGTTACAGAGAAAGGGAGGGTTGTAGGGGCTGGAGGAGGTTACAGAGATAGGGAGGGTTGTAGGGGCTGGAGGAGGTTACAGAGAGAGGGAGGGTTGTAGGTGGCTGGAGGAGATTACAGAGAGAGGGAGCGTTGTAAGGGACTGGAGGAGGTTACAGAGATAGGGAGGGTCATAGGGGCTGGAGGAGGTTACAGAGACAGGGAGGGTTGTAGGGGGCTGGAGGAGGTTACAGAGATGGGGGGGTTGTAGGGGCTGGAGGGGGTTACAGAGATAGGGAGGGTTGTAGGGGCTGGAGGAGGTTACAGAGATAGGGAGGATTGTAGGGACTGGAGGAGTTTACAGAGATAGGAAGGGGTGTAGGGACTGGAGGAGGTTACAGAGATAGGAAGGGGTGTAGGGACTGGAGGAGGTTACAGAGATAGGAGGGTTGGAGGAGGTTACAGAGATAGGTAGGGAGCCGGCGTGTGTTTGCGAGCACAGTGAGCGGGCCTCGGTGTGACTGAGGGCTCGGGGGGGGTGGGGTGGGGTAGCGGGGTTAACGTGAAAGGTTTGTACCAATACCGAAGAATTGGGTGGCGGAGTGGCGAGAGGTACAGTCCGCTCACGACAGAGGGAGGGAGGGAGTGAAGAGAACGAGATACCACTTTGTTCTAGTATTTACCAGCCATTGTATTGACTCGGACATTCTATATGTACAACCCTTTAATGTAGAGTGTAATAGGAACGCGAGAAAGTTACACTCAGTCTTCATAAAACAGAGGGTTAGACCTCCAGCCGGAGTACCTCGTGTCTCCAATCCTAGGACCCGCACTTTAGGGGGGATGTTGAGGGTCTCGGAGAGGGTGCGGAGGGAGATTTACCAGAACCAGGGGGAGGATGAGGGGACTTCAGTTCACGTGGAGGGACTGGAGAAGCTGGGATTGTTCTCCTTAGAGCAGAGAAGGTTAAGGGAGGTTGGGGGGTGGGGAGGGGATGAGGGGACTTCAGTTCACGTGGAGGGACTGGAGAAGCCGGGATTGTTCTCCTTAGAGCAGAGAAGGTTAAGGGAGGGGGGGGGAGGGGGGTGGAGATTGAATCGAGACGTTCAAAATCACGAAGGGTGGGGGGTTTGGGGTAGACTAGAGAGGGAGAGACTGTTTTCCAGTGGTGGGAGGGTGGGTAACCAGAGGGGGACACAGATTGAAGAGAATCGGTAACAGAACCAGAGGGTGGGGGGGGGTGAGGGGGG